>MU224144.1:517183-531593 GCA_018584345.1 Thuja plicata
CACACACACACACACACACACACACACACACACACACACACACACACACACACACACACACATATATATATATGCTCATTCATATGTGCTAACTGGTATTGAATAGTAAATCTTCTCATTATACGTCATTCATCATGAAAAATTAACAGAAGAATTCAGAAATTCATAATTGGATCTATCTAATTACAGTATCCTTAATCATTGTTCTAATTTTTATGTCTGTCATCTATTCCTATAAATGTCTAAATCACCATATTCTTTTACACCTTTTTCGCCTTAAATCCTACTAACTGAAGGTTACTTAATCTAAAAGAGTATAGCAAATTTTAAAAGCGAATATTACTCTGTATTTTCATAAAGATTTGCAAAGTTATTCCCATTCCTCTGTATACCATACTTACCTTTTAATCCTAGTTGGTTATTCTTCCTAAATTATAAATTTAATACAAAAATTCTACCTTTTTTGTCAAATTCTCTATCAACATCTGTCATAGATACATTATATCCATACTTGCATACCTTAAAAGGGAATGTTTCTTTACATTTTCAAAAGGATTAGTACACATTCTCCAATACTCCAAATATTATACTCAACCTTAATTCCAATTTTGTTAATCTTCCTAAATTGCATGTTTAATACAAGAATCTATTTGTTAGATCCTTCTCCACATATTATTGAGAAGAATAATTCAGAATATATGGGTGAACCCACAATAGTGGTTACGCTTTTTTGGAGGAAGCAATTCCTCACGAAAATTGCAAAGTAGACGGATTGAGAAAGTACTTTCGATAGAAAGTAGGGACTTTTGATAGAAAGTACTTTCTATTGAATGTCCTTGATGAGGGGAATTTTCAGTCATATACTTTCTATAGAAAGTAGTTTTGATCAAAACTACATTCTATTGAAAGTAGTTTCTATCGAAACCCTCTAATTAGAGGCCATTTGCAGAGGCTAACAAAAATATTCATTTTTCATGGCTTCGAGGCTCAAGCGCAGGGCTCAAATGGAAGAATGGGGAGACATCCTTTTGCATCGCACAAGTACTCTAATCAAGCTTTCTAACAAATATAGATTCGACAATTTTTGAATTAATTAGGTCTATGTTTTTTGATGTGCATCGAATGTAAATTTTTTATCGAATATAAACCTCCAAGTTTGACGTTCAATGAAAAATAGTATAAAAGAGAATTTTTTTTAAAAAAATAACAGTTCCCTCCGGCTTTGAGTCTAATTTCTATCAAAAATAAAATATTTGAATTTTAATAAATACGCAACAAGTTATAAGCTATGTAGTCCAAGTATGTCAAAATTATGGTTTACTCTACTTCAAACGTTCATAAAATATGCAATAATCATGATAATATCGTCAAGGATGTTACAAAACCAAATTTTAAAGAAGCGCATTGATGTTACAAAACCAAATTTTAAAGAAGTGCATTGATTTCTATTTTAGAAAACAAGTTATGCTCTATGAATTCAATGTAACTTTTTGAAATTGACGTTTTCAACAACATAGCATTTTTCGTGGGAGAAAAAAAATCCATTCAAATCAATTCAAAATATATATATATATATATATATATATATATATATATATATAATCTATATAGAAAANCCATTCAAATCAATTCAAAATATATATATATATATATATATATATATATATATATATATAATCTAGATAGAAAATCCTAAAAGACTCTAGCTTACTTCATCTTCCGATTTCAAACAGTTTAATGACAATATGCATCCAAATCTAAAAGGTTTTTTCAAAATGTAAACTTCAATGTCCATTTAGGAAAAAAAGTGTAACCCACTATTGTGGGATCACCCATATGTGTGTGTGTGTGTGTGTGTGTGTGTGTGTGTGTGTGTGTGTTCTACCTGGTATTAATTAGTAAGTCTCCTCATTATACGCCATTCCTTGTGGAAAATTACTTGTAGAATTTAGAAATTCATCATCATATATATAATTATATTTAATTTAGCATTCTTCTAGGTCAGTCTTCCATCTATTCCTACAAATGTTTGAGACACCATATTCTATTACACCTCTTACGCCTTAATCCTACTAAACTGGAAGGATACTTAATATGAAAAAAAAAGAGTATAGTAGTTTTATAATGTAAATCCTCTTGTACATTCCATTAAGAGATCATTATTATAATAGACTATAAAGTCTCATTCTCCTCCTTCACTTTTTTGAGAATCATAATTTCATCATCTATATCCTCATCTTGCCTCTTACCATCTTTTCTACTTGGACTTTTTCTTAACCATGTGATAATCCTAAAGGATAATATTTTGTCATTAGTATACAAAGGAAATAGTTTTTGAACCATCGATAACATGATCACCGAGTGACAGAAAATAGAGGTCACCAAAACAAACAAGTGCAGAGATCACCAAAGGTTTATTAGCACAATGATCACCGATAGACAGTTTACAGTATAAACTGAGAGCATAGTTTACAGAGTAAACAGACAGACAGATTCAAAGAAGTAAACTGACAACACAGTTCACAAAGGAACCCAAGAGCATAGACTACAGAGAAAGCCGAGCACCAGTCTACCGAGAGGCAGTTTTAATTCTGAGAAATGTGGATCTGAGTTAGATGTCAGATAAAACACTTGAGTTTTATATTTAGCTTTATTCTTATCTTTAAAACCATTTCTTGAGGGACAAGTAAATCATTTGTAATTGTTTTAATCAGTCTAACTAATTGAAAACATGCAAACTAGGAGATCAAAGTCAAGTTGTAAACCTTTGATCATAGAGTTTTTATTGTAAAATGTGAAACCTAAATAAGTCAATTCATTGTATAAATAGATGTAGTAATCAATCAGAACATGATGACTGTAGCTGCAAAAGACATCTATGGGTCATAATGAGAGCTTTATGCAGAAGGACACAAAAGACAAAATTCAGTTATGAAGAACAAGATTAAAGGATATCAAGCAGAACAGAGGTATTAATCAATCACTATAGGTGATACGTACACATTGTGTACTTAAAAGATTGATATTCAATATTCAGGATTTCATATCATCATGTCAACAAGTATTTTTGACTACTCTCTAACAATTGTAGCAAATAGAAGAAATCTTGTAAGAAGGTGGACTTAATAGTCTTTATGTAAATCTCTTAACCGAGCGCACACTTAACAATTTTACTAAATATCTTACCCAACTAGACCTAACCAATCTAAAATATTATTCCTAACAGGGTAAGATCATCAGAAGTAATCACACTTGTAGCCTTTACCGGCACCTTTCATTCTATAGATAGTGAAGCTTTGTGGGTTTCATCTACACCACAATGTTTACCTTCTAATAGGGGTACCATTTCTTGTGTCATGTGTACTTACATTTCATGAATGTTTCTATGAATGTTTACATGAAATTAAGTTTATGTTTTGATATAACATGCATAAGATAGAAAAGCATTTATGGTCGGTAATGCAAGAATAGATCATTAAGGGTTAATTGATAAAAAAATTTAAGGGTAGTGATTCACCCCTCCCCTCTCAGTACACACCATTTCATTTTTCCAACAATTGGTATTAGAAATAGATCTCTTATTTGGAAATGTTTAAATCACTTGAGATAAAAGATCATACAATGGAAAGGTATAAGCTTGATAAGAATATTGAGAATCAGAAGTTGTAGATACAAATCTTCTATGAGAAACACAAAGAAGCAAGAATCAAGATGAGAGAGCTACTAGATGAAAGAAAATTTATGGCATCTTGTTTCAATGAAATAGACTAAAGAATGAATCAAGGATTCAGCGACAACACAATGATATGATCAAAAAGGGTGAAGCAAGTACCAAAAGAATGGATGATTTTCTGAATGGACAAAGAAGACTCAGCAACAATATTGGTCTAGGATATACTGAGCATGGAGAATCATCAAACTAAGATGATAAAACAAATATCTGCACAAATCCAAGAACAAGGAAGCAATCATGAAATCATTGTGGAAAACCAGGCCACACATCAAATGTTTGCAGGAGAAAAGCTAAATCTATTCCTAAATCAACATCTACATTCATAGGTAAATGATATAATTGTAACAAGCATGGACACAAAGCACATGAATGCAGATCTAAGGTCAAACAACCAAAGAAGGAATCCTACATGGAAAAATATTATTTTACTTGCAAAATGAATGGGCACACATCTCTTGAATGCAGGAAAAAGAAAAATCAAGCATGGAAACCAAAAGAACAAGAAAATTCTTTTCAACCGAGAAGAGTTGGTAACTCATATGTTTGGGATTACATAACATGGGTAAATTGCACATCATGTGGTAGATATGGAAACATAGCTAGAAACTACATGAGGAATAGATAAGAAGGTCTAGGAATTGGACTAACTCCAGAATGGCATGCTTACACTATCATAAGGTTGGTCATCTAAGCAAGGACTATAGAGACCGAGTGACCAAGTCAAGCACTTTTTCTAATGGGAACACTATTGAAGATATCAAGAGAATGAGAAATTAAATTTGGAGTAAAGCTTCAAGAAAAGATGATGCTGGACCAAGCACCGGAGTTGGTGACACCTCATCCAATGGATTTGGTGATATCACCATCCCCACCGAAGCAGAACAAGTAAGTATGGAGCTGCACTATACAAAGCTATATTTTACATCAGTTCCAGTATACATGTATAATATGCCAAATTAGCATGAATGAAGATAAACTATGGTATTACTTTTTATAAATTTGTGAATCCAATCTCGACGGTCAATACACACCAAGAATCATCGGTGTACATATAAAAGCCAAGTTTTGAATGTAAACTGAACATCGTCAGTAATCATGTAAAAATACAATAATGTCTTCGCTCTATACCGAGCCCCATCGGTGAACATGTAACAAGTGAAACAAAGTTGACACTACCCCGAGCAGTGTATACTCACCGAGCTGAGAAGTTTGCGTAATGACTGAGTGACTCCATCTTTGACCACCGAGAATTAGGTGAATCATTTATTGCACCACTTACAACATCATCTATAAAAGGGCGATGGAAAGCTCATTAATTCACCATGCATTTAATAGCAAAGAGCCTAGCAAAGTAGAGCGACCAACACCAAAAATATTGCAGAGAGATTCAAAAGCATATTCACGTCTACTCTGAAAGACACCCAGCATCTACAACAGATCAAGTGAGTAACTAAGACTCACCGAGAAAACAAATTATTTATAGAGAAAGTCTTAATTTCAAGAAAAATGACAACCACTTCATGAGTTTTGAAAATCAAGAATGCAAAGGATAAGAAGGTCAATCTGATCAAGAATACAACCTGTGAAGAGACAATATATAAATTGTGCCCTAAGGTTGCTTCACAACTTGACGACGCTGAAGTGTTCTCAGGAATACCTCCTAGGGTTTTTATAGTTGAGGATTTTCGAGCATATATCCATTGCAATTTTGTAGAAATCAGAGATCTTGAATTTGAAGAAGCTTACAAGAAGCTTTGCACAGATAGAAACATCAAGGATTAACACAAGCACATAGAGGTAAAATGGTTAAAAAATTCCATAATATTCTCTAAAGAGTTTAGAACTGAGTGGATTCAGATAGTATTCACCTGAGTACATGACAAAAAAATGTGGTTGGATGAACCGAAACCAATTACCAAGGATGTAGTACATGTAGTAACCAGTTATCTAGTAATCAACAAGGCCAAAGCCCTTAAACATCCTTCTCGCCTTGAGATTGAAAAGATGATAGGTGTAGTATGGGATGGCAGAGGTTTAAATGTTAACTCTATCACCGATCCAGAGATAAATTTTGGTGCATGTGTATTTGGATACAAGGTATTCCAAGCCAGCAGACTGAATAAAATAGCACATGGAGCATGGTGGTACCCTAAATTTTGATAATTTAGAATTCCCAATCCATTATCAAGAAGCATGTTTCTCCATACTAAAAATGATCAAAGGAAGGAAGCTTTATGAATCAAATAAATAGAACTAACTAATCGAAGCCTTCAGAAAATGCTGGAATTTAGACCTGCTACAAAGATGATTTCGACATAGGATAAAGATGGTAGAATTTTAAAAATCTAAAAACAACCCAATTCAAGAAATCAAATTTCCTATCTCTAGCAGAAATATTAGCTTTTCACAAGGTGTTTTGGATTTTTTACCAAAGCCAAATCCAAAAGTTAGGTAGTTATTTTTTAGTTAGTTTATTATTTTTTCTAAATATTTTGTAATAAGAGTTGTGTCTTTTCACCCTAAAGAGGTGTGAAAGCCACTCAAACACATATATATACATAATGTAAAATGTAAAGAGAAGAGAATACAATATAATACAATTTCACATATTTGGATAGTTTTTAATTAACAAGTATAACATGGATCTGGATGTACTATTTTTTCAAAATTAATAAAGATAAGTCCTTTTTCTTTCACATGTGTAATAGTTTCATTATCATTTTACAATTAGTCCCTTAGATAAACCAATAGAACTTCTTCAAAGTGATAGTTTGATGTGCATGCTTCCTTATTTGATTCATAGTCTATATTTTCAATTGGTTTTCTCTTTTTGCATGGTTAAATTTTGTTGATTGAGGCCTTAGTCAATTGGTCTATCATTTGAGAAGTATTACCCTTTTGAAATATCTATGAATTTGTTTTAGGTTGCATGTACATTCCATAACACCTTTGAAATGATAAGTTTTCTTGTAAAACAGTCTCTGAGGTTGAACATAAGATTGGAATGATCTTGACTCTATTTCCCATGGTAGAATAAGGCAATGGTCTAATCATTATTTGGATTATAGTTGTTCAGTTCATTGTTTATAGTTTTAAGATATCTTATCTATCTATTCATTTCAAATTACATACACATTTACTAAACATTCTTTCAATTACTTAAAGTATTTCAGTTTACAGTTCATGATATATTGTTTTTAGTTAGATTTCTTTCAAGTTCCTTGCCATACTTGAGAAAGAAGGTTGAAGTGTTTCTTATCTGCTATAAAAAGCCTTTTAACTTGAAGGATAAGTCAAGGTATAGGCCTACCAGCCTTGGTTTTGCAAAGCCAAAATTGCAAAAGTTCCAACCTTGCTTTGGTTGTGACTTGTTAGTTGGCCAAATCACTTGGGTTTCCAAGCATTGGATTGGCAAGTCCATAGGAAATCCAATTTAGCATTTTTGGGCACGAACAGAGCAGTTGACATTGCACATAAGATTGTGAAGAAGGGATTATAGGTGGACCTATCTGAGCTTCTACTAAATCAACTATAGGAGAGCATGAGGAAAATTAGGCCAGCAAGGTCCAATTCATGTAAAGTAGGATCACTCCTCATGTGTACATTTTTCTATTTCCAAAAATTCTTCCCATCTGTCGGTAATGTCAATTGGGACACTACCCGACTAGTAACAATACAAATTAGTGAATATATTAAGTCACTAGGAGACAATTTTACATCAATCATGGATGCATACTTCACTAGCTTTAAGGATAGAATGCGGAAAAGGATGAGGATACCTGAACAACTGGTGGAGCAGTATAAAGATAATATATGTTTCATAGTGGATACCGACACCACATTGATAAAAATAGTTGTATCGAGAATAGAATGGTTACCACCATTAGATTATGAGATCAACATTGATCAGGCCAAAAATGTTATTGAAGCATTACTAAATGAGGCAGTGGACAAATCATTACCAATATTTGGCACATATGAGCAAGCTAAGGCTAGAATCAAAATTTGCCTATTAGAGAAGAAGATCGACAAAAAGAAGACTAAAATGGTAAAAACACTTCAAAAGAAGCTGTTGGGAAATGATGAAGCATCACAACAAAAAGATGGCACTGAGGGACAGTCACTTGTCGGTGAAGCTGAACAACTGAGTGACTCCAAATCCACTGAATCTGATGCACCACTACCAAAGAAACCAAGAACTAGTGTTGCATCAAGGACTAGGATTCAGAGTACAAAATTTGCAAACTCACCACGAGTTAAGAAAGGAATAGTGAGGACTTATAAGAGAAAGCCTCAAACTAGGAAATAGGCACCGAGGCAAAGAAGAAAATACATTAGAGGTAAAGAGGACAAGGATGAAACTACACATAATGAGAGTGAACAAGCACTCCAAACTGAAAAGAACAAAGTTCCTAAGACAATTAATGAGATTGTTGCATCAATCGTCAAGACATGTAGCATATCAAATTCTAAAATAAGACAATGGCTAACTCTGAAACTTGAGGGTCAGATTAAGATAGAAGAAGCCATTATCAAGGCAATGATAGCATTCAAATATGTACATGTACAATTTAATAAGATGATGCCACAAGAGATAAATGACATAATATTGTCTAGGTGAACTTATGCATTGCATACCAAGAAACAGATAAGGGAAAGATCCCTGGTTACAATCATGCCACCTGACTCAAAACTGGAGGAAATTGATGAAATGATGAAGAAGCATGCAAGGAAATTCTCAGCTATGATGAGAGCATACAAGCTACTTGAGGGTAGATTAATAAATCTTGAAAAAGAAATTGATGAAACTTGGAATTAAATTTTCAATCCACCTAAGAAGGATTCAAGCCTTGAGAAGGTATTAGCTCTTATCAAGACCACTCACAATGAAGAGAAAGAGGCCAAACCAAGCCCATAGTACATCTTCATAATTGATATTGAGGAAATCATTCCAATTGAGTTGACAACATAGGAAAGAAAGGCCATGGATGATGTAACTCAGATACTTCAATCATTAGGATATTCAACAGAGGTCATCATCAAAGATATAACACTTATTGATTCTGATGATGAACCAAAGAAAGATGAAGATGTAACTGTTTCCACCGAGTAGGAAAAGGATACCATGGATGTAGCATAGGTAAATATACTAGGAGACATGCCATTATTGATACAATCTATCAATATCATTACCGAGGCAAAGGAAAAGACACCTGAACCTGATGCAAATACACCAATGGACACAATTGATGATCAAGGAAAGAAAAAGGATACAATTGAAAAGAAGAAAGCAACAAGTGGAGAGGAAAAGTAGAGTGATGCGAAGGAAATTGAAGAGGCACACAAAGCTGAAAATATAGACAAGTCTTGTGTGGAGATGTCCACTACCAACCAACAGGTCAATACCAAGCAGCATAAAATAGGCACCACACCTCCCATACAATCACCAAAGAAAGAAAAAGAGCTTGAACTAGATATAGTTCTACATTCCCCTACTTCTAGCACAATTTTAAAGAAGAATAAGAAAAAGAAGAATAAAGCACCAGTCACCTTGGATGAGATTATAGAAATACCTGACTGTGATCTAAGAACACTAAATTATGAGTCACTAACAAGGTATGGAGAATTGTTTAAATGGAAATCCATACAAGATAAGCTCAAAAAGGAGCACAAGGACACACATGTACTATAAAATACAAAGGAAATACTATTAAAAATAGTACCCGACACTCAAATAGATCAAAGTGCACCAATACTTGATCAATTATTAGTTCTCACTGAGGCCATTACATCAAAGAATGTGGAAGCTGACAAGGTGATAGAAGAAAGTGTAGAGGAAAAGTACCAATACAAACGAATAGAGAAAATAAGCCAAGAAGTGGTAGAGAACAAGGTAAAGCTATCTGAACTCATCAATACATTGGAACCAATTATTTCAAAAGTTATAACCTTAGTTCAAAACTTATGCACCATAGAGAAATTCACTAAAGAGAATAGTGAAAAGATTACTAAGATACATGCAGATCTTAATGCTAGTGCACAAGGTCTCACAACTAATGACAATGCATTCAAGTTGCATTATGAGAAGCTTGTATAATCTAAACAGTTGAGACATGAGATTCAAGAGGTAGAATCCAAAATCCAAGATGAGGTAACCGAGCTCCAAGCTTGACTACTACCAAATCTCACATTACTGCAACAACACGTGACTTCGGCAAAAACACTAATTGCCACCATAGAGATGTCTGTCACCGATAGTATCTATGACATGCACACTAGGATAACATTGGAGCACATGACTCTCGAACACCTCAAGGAGAAATGGGAGAAGATGATGGAAGACATAAAGAAATCCCATTCCCACATTTTTGACAAATTCTAAGTATTTCTAAGTATTACACCTTTGTCATTCTTTTCAAAACAAAGGGGAAATGATATGATAAAAGGAAAATGATAAGGTGAAAAGAGGAAATGATAAAAGGGGAAATATATGTATAAAGGAAAATATAACATGTACATACACTACACCGAGGCATGCACATAGCGGGATTCATATTGACAAGGTAAGCATTTTGGTGTACATACTAAAAATTTCAGTTTTGCACATATCAGTTTTTAATACTAATGCCAAAGGGGGACATTGATAATCCTAAAGGATAATATTTTGTCATTAGTATACAAAGGAAAAAAAAAATTGACCATTAGTAACATGATCACCGAGTGACAACAGACAGAGGTCACCAAAACATACAAGTGCAGAGATCCTTGAATGTGTATTAGCACAATGATCACAGACAGACAGTTTACAGTATAAACGAAGAGAAAATTTTACAGAGTAAATAGACAGACAAATTCAAAGAAGTAAACTGACAATATAGTTCACAAAGGAACCCAAGAGCATAGACTACAGAGCAACCCGAGAAACTAGTCTACCAAGAGATAGTTTTAATTCTGAGAAATGTGGATCTAAGTTACACGTCGGATAAACACTTGAGCTTTATATTTATCTTTATGCTTATCTTTAAAACCATTTCTTGAGGGACAATTAAATCATATGTAATTTTTTTAATCAGTCTAACTGATTGAAAACATGCAAACTAGGAGATCAAGGTCAAGTTGTAAACCTTTGATCATAGAGTTTTTATTGTAAAGCGTGAAACCTAAATAGGTCAATTCATTGTATAAATAGATGTAGTAATCAATCAAAACATAACAATTATAGCTGCATTAGATATATATGGATTATACTGAGAGTTTTATGTACAAGGATACAAAAGACATAATTGAGTTATGAAGAACAAGATTCAAGACTACCGAACATAATATAGGTATTAATCAATCACTATAGGTGATACATATACATTGTGTACTTAAAGGATATGTATTCAGAAATTTAGGATTGCATATCATTAGGTCAACAAGTATTTTTGACTACTCTCTAACAATTGTAGAAAATAGAAGAAATCCTTTAAGAAGGTGGACTTAACAGTCTTTATATAAATATCTTAACCGTGTGCACACTTAACAGTGTTACTAAATCTCTTAACCAAGTAGACCTAACCAGTCTAAAATATTACTCCTAAAAAAGTAAGATCATCAGAAGTGATCACACTTGTAGCCTTAACCGACACCTTCCATTCTGCAGATAGTGAAGCTTTGTGGGTTTCATCCCCACCGTAGTTTTTACCTTCTAATAGGGATTTTCTGTGTTACCAATTCTTGTGTCATGTGTACTTACATTTCATGAATGTTTCTATAAATGTCTACATGCAATTAAGTTTATGGGTTGATATTACATGCATAAGATAGAAAAGCGTCTATGGTCGGTAACGCAAGAACATAGCATTAAGGGTTAATTGATAAAAAAAATTAAGCATACTGGTTCACCCCTCCCCTCTTAGTACACACCATTCCATTATTCCAACACCATCCTTTCTTGATGAAGATAGGTAGATCTTTCTACAGTTGTTCCAGATTTATCTTATTGGGTGGTGGTGGAACGTTGAAGCCCTTCCGCTTCGAAGTAATGAGAGAGCCATTTTGGGTTAGATGAAGTCCTAACATGCTTCGATAATATTAAAAAATGAATATTTTTCTTAATCTCCTCACAATGGATATCAAAGATTTCAGGGTCTTTAAACATTAAACATGGTCGATGCAGAATCTTATGGTCATGTTCTATACTTCCTATGGCCTCCTTCATGTAATATTTAGGGTATGGTACCATTTGCCTGAAATTGATACTACTCACAACCTCTTCTAGGCCCCCTAAGATTTTTTCTGTGAACAACTTCCTACATAGTCCTATAGTCTCGGTCTTTCTATATCCTGCCTTGAGTAAACATGAAAAAAAAACCCCTACAATCTCACCATTAGTTCATAATGTGAAACTGTAATCAAAGTGTGAATCATTTATCGCCATTTCAACTGCTCTCCTAGTCATTTCATCCATAAATTTTAGATTTCTATTCCATGTCTCTTGTGTGTTTGACATGAAAGGTTCTTACATTGGTATACATTATATGTAATAAGATCACTCATATTAGTTTAAACCTATGACAGAGGAACGCAAATAATGAACTCAATAATATACCACATACCTTCTTTCTTCCTGGTTAATTCAAGCTGGATAATTAGCACCGCTTCTTCATTTATTTTATAAATAAGAAATGTGATTTCAAAAA
Source organism: Thuja plicata (assembly GCA_018584345.1). Classification (NCBI taxonomy): domain Eukaryota; kingdom Viridiplantae; phylum Streptophyta; class Pinopsida; order Cupressales; family Cupressaceae; genus Thuja; species Thuja plicata. The sequence continues at coordinate 529,601 of MU224144.1, forward strand.
AAATATACTCTCATTTATTCTATGATAGCTTGATACTAGCACGTTTAGCCATTATTAATTGTGTAATGAGTACCAACTATCTTAAATGTGTTAATTATTGTGCTCTTTATTATGATTAAAAGATGATAGGAAATTCTAGCATATCATTTTATTATTTTGTCACACAAATCTCTCCATAATTTATTTCCATGATTTATAGTTTATTCTAAAGTGATTACCCGAGCTCCCAAGAGATTCATAATTACTTAACTTAATTTCTTTTGTTTTTGATTGGTATAATTTGTTGTTCTTTTTATTAATCATCTTTTATGTATATTTAGTTTCCATCTATTTGATTTTCACTTCTTTTAGTGTAAGAGACTCATTTAGTTTTAAGTGAGTTTAAGTTTATCAGCATTGTCGCTCATAAGGAAAAACATATATACCTTCTTTACTAATATATGAAAAGGATTGTATACATTAATATATATTTATATATCTTATATATTTTAATATTAATATATGATTACATATTTTCTCATTATATTAGACCCCGAGAAATTCATAATTACTTAACTTAATTGCTTGTTATTATTTAATCGGTATAATAGTTGTTATTTTTCTTAATCAACGTTTATGTATATTTAATTGTCATTCTGTTTGATTTTTTGCTTCTTTCAATCTAAGAAACTTATTGAGTTTGTAAGTGAATTTTAGTTTATCAACATTGCCACACATAAGGAAAAAAAATATATCCATATGTACCTTCTCTACTAATATATGAAGACATACCTATATATGAATATATGAAATGAATTGCATATGTTAATATATATTTGTATCTCATATATTCATAATTTAATATATGACTATATATTTTCTCATTATATTTGAACATGCATATATTTTTAACGTCTGGAATTGTTACTCAAGAGCATTATTTAAAATAGAAGAAAATTTATAGTTTGTCTGATTAATATCAGTCTTCTTCATACATCTCATCATAATGGACACTGAGTCCCACTTCATCTTCTATTACAAATTTGTCAAACCAATTTGGTTCATAGGTGATTCTAATATGCATAAAAATAAGTAGAAATTCTAAGTTTCTCTTGATAGATGACAACTCCTCCATGTATCTATTTCTATCCTCAACCATCATTATAGGAAAAGATGAAATTTCCCTATCATTCCTGATAAAATGGTGGTAATCTCTAGGTTTAGGAATAGTTAAATATTCTCTTATACTTGACATTACCTTCTTAAAATCTACCAGATGTTTCCTCTTGAATACTTTCCTCCATAGCTTTCCAATAGCCTGTATATCTAGATCTGCATGTAGGGCTGAGGCTATGAACATGGTTGCGATATCCGAATTTATTTTAATTATTTTCATCGTAATTTTACCATCGAAGGCTATCTGAGATGTAGAGAATATAAGTTTTATTCCAATAGCCATTTAGCTACTAGTGGATAGCCTTGCCATGTTCCAATGCTAGACTCCAATTTATAACCTAGTAAAGTGGGGTCCTTAGTAACGACATAATTTGAATCATTTATTCTTATTCATCTTACCATTTCATCTTCTAAAACAAACTTCATTTTAAATAATTAATTTGTTTTATATTTTCATCCTAATGTTTAGAATCGAGAAAACCGTCTTTTGTTCTGTTAGGGATTTTTCTTGTATGAACCACAATGCTTGAAATGTCTATTTGCACACTATGCCTTCTAATAATGATTCAGAGACAAGAAAAGCCTAATTGCTAAGGACTGGATAAGGTCCTTCTTCATTTTTGAGCTCCACAAATACTCAGGCAGGTTTTACCTCTTAAGATTACTGTTTGCACAGTATTTTTTGATGTGGACACTAATTTGCTATGTCTCTTTGTTAAATCAACTTATAAATCATCTTACAAATGACCAAGCATAACCAGATGCAAGATTTAACCATACAAACTATGATTGTAAATATAGCCAATATCAGTGATACAAGGATTTTCATCCTTCTTCC
>MU224144.1:550391-570014 GCA_018584345.1 Thuja plicata
CCTGCCTTTGTTTCCAAATAGCTTCCATATAATTTTCATGGATGCCAAAAGTATTTTATTTCATAGGGCTCCTTTCTATTCTCAGTCAATTTCCCTCCAATTAGGCCACTAGCTTCAAAATACCACTTGAGGCACCCTATGTCCTCGCATAGACTTTAAATCAGCAATTGAAAGATAATGTTAATGTGCCTTTAAAGTCACAAAAGATGACTATTTAACTCTAACAAACCACACTACATAGCTCGAGCATTACTAGTTCTGAAAACCACCTCATCCAAAAATTTTCCTAATCATAACCTTTGATGCACTGGATCACAAAACATTTGTTCGGAAATCAAAAGAAATCAACCTCCCATACTTCTTACAAACTGATTTAAATAAATAGCAACTGCTTGAGAGACCGGCCTTAAAAACTGATTGAAACCAACAATCTGACTCCGGCATTCGACAAAGAGATTCACTGATCCATAAAGAGCATGCCTATGAAAGGGCTCCCTCATATTCATTTTCTGGTACAAGATGTAGCAATGCAAACTTAGCCCTCCAGAAGACCACATAGGTGCAAATGCGGAAACAACACAAATTTCTCCGGATATATCATTGCAAAAACATTGAAACCCGCTCTGAAATTTCACCATTAGGTCCAATAGTACATTCATGTGCAATGAGGATGATACCCTTATTGGTTCCCTAAAACATCCTTCAGACATAAATTTATCATTTCCCAAAAATGACCATTCTGCAAACATACTGTCAAAAAAAAGATTTTTAATTGCCGTAATTGATTTTAGAAGGCTGACAAATGGATTAATAGGGGGCTCAAATCCGAACTGGAAGTAGTGTGTCAGCTTTGCAAGACAATGCAAAAATAAATTCGTCAAAAGAATCAACCAGCCAAAAGTTATTCACTGGCAAAGTAGGGCATTTCGTAAACTTAACTCCTTTCCGCACTGCAAACTGAACAAACTGCCTTTGAAACTGAACTCATAGGGTCATCAAAAAGATCTTCCAGAAACCCAACCTCTGGAGCTTGATTGAATGTGATATGTAGAACATGACCCCTCAGTTTTCTTCCTCTACAAAGAAACTTCTGAACTGATACCGATATGCAAAGATAGCACTTTAACACTTCCTGAATTTTAACACAGTAAATATGCAAAAATCGGGTTCGGAATCGGCAAAGAAAAGTGGTCAACCAGATTGGTCAAGGCTTGGGAATCTTCAAAGGAGTTCATTCCTAGGTCTATAATGCATATCAACTTTCAATTATGTCTGACCTTGAATCGAGTGCAAATATGGAAAGAAAAAAGTATGCCATTTAAATCTGAATTCTGCAATTTAGTGAAACTCAATAAATTTGACACGGAAAGGCTCTGGCAATGTGGACAAATGGATTGGTAGGAGTCTGTAAATCTTTAGGTAGGTACACTCCTATGTTTGCAATACGAGGGAAAATCCAATTATCCAAAATTTTCACCCGGGTACAGACTTTGAAAAGCTCAAAGTGGGTCACTTAGTAATTCTGAATTTGAAAACTCAGGAAATCAGATTTTTCACTATCAGAATGGTTCTTGAAAAATTATCATCTGATTTCGTAAAGATCTGCAGACTAGAACATATGGAGTGCGTGACCACTGGAACAGAGTACAAAAGGAATTTTCTCAATTGGGGCAAATGGGCAAAAGTTATAATGTGTCAAACTGGGCTATTCAGATTTCTAGACAAGACAAAAATGTAGACAGTTCATGAACAACCAACTTTGGGAAGTATGAAAACTTATCAAACAAATTCGGAATGACCTGGGATCTAAAACATAAGCTCTCTGATATGCATGGTAAACATTCCCAAAGTGATGGCTCAAGAAAATCAATAGGGTGTAAGATACTCAGAGACAAAGTAGGCTCCGAACAGCAAAGTGACACTTTAGCAATATGCAGAATTAGGCGACCCCCTCAAAATGACTCTCCCTAAACATATCAAAACTAAAATTCAGGAGCTGGGACCCACTGCATATGTCAAATGGAAGGCATTAAAGCCTCTCTCAAATTTGTATCTCATAAAAATCAACCGGGCACCTTTTTCAATCACTCCAACTGAGCCTTCTTACACAATTTTTTCAAGGGTACTGACTTTGCTTGTCTGAAAAATTTAACATGGTCACTCCAAATTTGTTCCAAATTTAGGATTACCAACATGTTCTTACTTCTTATTTTAACCCTTTTATAACTGCTTCTTTAATATTCTCTTGTCAAGAATGCATAAAGGTTTATAGGTATATAGAACTAAAGGACCTTACATGTCCTCTACACCTTCTAATTTGTTCAGTTTTACATCTACTCTTACACCTCATCTACTTCCTTTGTTTGTAAACCCTTATTTTAAGTCAACTATGACTTCTTCATTTCTGCCTTCCACACCTTTATTAGCAAGGACATCAGACATTTGATTACCTTCCCTATATATATGATTTGATGTATATTTATTTAATAATGAAAATAGATTCATTCCTCTCTTAATTAACTCATTGAGTTTCCATTTTTGCGTGTTGCTTGGTCTTATAGCATTTATAATCAAGGAAGAGTCACCTTCAATTTCAATATTATCTAAATTTAGTTTTTTACATAACAATAATCCTTCTATTAGAGAATTTCCTTTAGCGTCATTATTTGTTGCAAAACCTAAGTAGGAAGCTTTGTATGCTATAAATTTTCCCAGCCCATCATGAATGCAACACCTTATGCCCACCCTCCCAGGGTTTCCTTTGGAAGCCCCATCAAAGTTCAATTTGAACCATCCATCCATAGGAAGTTTCCAGACATAGTTGCATCTAAGATCTTCCTTATCTAAACCTTTTTCACCAACAAAGGGAGGAATTTTCAACCCATACTAGAGTTTCCTTAATTTCTCATCTTTATGGGTGAAAACCATATCCTTCCTCCTAACCATGTTATAGTTATTCACTACCTCTACTATACTGGCTTTGATTTTATTTAAAAATTGATCTAGGTCTAGTTTTTTTATCCTTGAATATTATTATGTTTCTTTCCCTCCATAATTCCCATATAATTATGAAGTGGGAAATATTCCATATCTTCCCATACATGCCAGAGTCCATCTTTCTTGGCCAGCAAGTAAGGATATCAACCTGAAAGGCAGTTTTCCACATTAACTTGTTGGCCAGCTGATGTAGCACTAGTGTTGCTTCCTCCTAGACCTCCTCTAGGGTCTTCTAGGTCACTCTATTGACCTACAAGGGTTATTTAAATAACCCTAGGATCCTTAGGATATTCTCACAAGAACCTAGCACTTTCAACTAGTGAACACCAACAAAGTAGAATCCAAACTCTTCATGCTCTCTCCTAGACCCAAACTGGTCTTTCTTTCTCCATTTGCACAATCTGATTTAAAAAGATCCCAAATACTCCCATATGGAAATGTAGTCTCCAATATTGTTAAGTGAACCAATTTCAATGACTGCAACTTTCTTTGGAAGTGAAACCCTAAACGAGTTCCAAGTTCGAAGTCAATCTCACCCAAAATAGGGCTACTAGATTTAGGCCTAATTACCCTCCTTTTCTGCAATAAATCTTAAAAACTCCATATCCAGATACCCTTTATCAATAACCTAAGGATTTTCTAGGTCTTGGCTCTCAGAGGTGTCTATACAGTACCTCCTACATTCATTCCTAAAATTCAGGTTTTTAGGTCTTTGCCACTGTCTGCACAAGAAATGAATTTCCTTGGATAGAAAATTATCTTACCCAAACTCATCCTCCAAGTTAGGGTTCCTTTACTGACTCTAGTAACTCCCAACATTCACTGATTGAAGCTATGAATGCTTTCAATCCTTCTATCAAGCTCTGCAATCACTGGTGATCCCTAGCCATGCCACTCTGGCTTGCCTAGGGCATCACTTTAAAAATGGTTTCCATAACTTCCTAGGCCCCTCCTTCACTGTACACAATTTACATGGAGTCACCTTCCATAATCCAAGAGCCCATGCAAGTGCCACAGTGGAAAATGGATCTATGACCCCATTTGTTCACAATGCCCAATTCAAGACAACGACAGTCCAGAAAACAAAAGAATTTAAACAAGGAGATAAAACAATTGAATTCAAAAAAATAACACCACAAGAAATATTCTATCAACCTACATTACTCAAATCAATGCTTACAAAAGTTACTTCAATCCATTAAATAGTCTGATCTTTACAAAACACCAAATTTGTAACTGTATATTCAATTCACAGTCCGTACACAACATGACTTCAAAATGCCAACCCTTCCATAAGCTTAAGGATGGTCTTAAATAGTTGACCAAGGCACTAGAAAACCAATTTCAGATGGTTAGGGAACTAAATTCCTCAAAGTTGCATTCTTTTCATAAATGTTGTCAATGACAACATTGACAACTTTTGCAACTTTTTGGATATGCTATCCAAACTTGGTCTAAACTTGTTGAAAATTGTCCAAACAACTAATTAGGGTGAAATAACATCAAATAGGACCTCTAGCCCTTTGTTTGACTCATTTTGCAATCAAATACCCAAAACCCCCTATTGGACCTAAAAGGACACAAAGGTCTCAAATTATCTAACAAGACATCCTCCTACTTAGCACTCTATATACTAGGACTCTTAGTCATTTTATTCACCTAGTGGTCTGGCTAGAACCACTACAAGCCAAAACATTGAAGAAGCCTTAGGTTACATTGTATCAACTAGCCCACCTAGGTGCTCCTGCATCATACTCCCCCAAAAAGGAAAAGCTATGTCAGTCATGTGGATAGTAGATCCTCTGAGATGCCCACCTTCTTGAAATCTACCTCTGCAATCCATGAGGCCTCTGACTCTGGTCAATCCATCCACTGAATCAAATGTTCCATGTAGACCTTGTGTCTAGTAGACTTCTTAACCCAAGAGTCCATAACTTTTTCAGCTACCATCTGAAACTTTGGAGGTAAGACAACAACCTCCACATTATCACTGACCCCCTGACTGTTTAGATTGATCTCATCCATCTTCCCTCTGAACTGGATTAAATCTTGAACATTAAACATTGCAGATATGCTCAAGTCAGAAGGTAAGTTCACTTTATAGGTATTATCCCCATATTTTGCCAATATTTTGCAAGGGCCCACCATTTTCATCTGAAGCTTGGTAGGGACACCCTTCTGTAACCTTGATTTGTTCAAGTGAACCATGAAAAATTCACCCACTTCAAACTGAACATCCTTCCTCTTCTCATCAACTTTGGCTTTCAACTTATGTTGACTGTCTTGGATTTGCTTCTTGACTTGGTCTTGGATCTCTTTCATGGTATGGGTGAAGTCCTCTGCATGGCCACTTCTGTACTCCATACCTCCAAGATCTCTAAGCTCACAAACACCCCTAGGGTGCATGCCTAAACAACCTCAAATGGGCTCTTTCCTGTTATCCTATTCTTACTGTCATTGTAAGAATATTCTTCTTGGGGAATGACCACATACCAAGTCTTCCCATACTCCTTAATTAGGCACCTCAATAGGTTACCCAATACCCTATTTACCACCTTAGTTTGGTCATCAGTCCGCGGGTGGTAAGCTGAACCAAAAGATAGGTTAGTACCCATCCTAGTCCACAAAGTCCTCCAAAAATGACTCATAAATTTCACATCCCTATCAAAAAATATACTCAAAGGAAGACCATGAATCCCCAAAATATCCTTAAAAAACAAATAAGCAATGGGACTAGCATCATTAGTAGTTTTACATGGGATGAAATGCCCAATGTTACTAAATCTATCAACAACTACATAAATGCTATCATACCCTTGTTTATTCTTGGGTAAGCCTACAATAAAATCCATACTCACACACTCCCATGGCCTATTAGGGACTGGTAGAGGTTGATACAACCCTGCATTACTTATTCCTCATTTTGCCTTCATGCAAACAACACACTGTTCCACATACTTGGTGACATCTTTCACCAACTTTGGCCAATAGTAGAACCTTTGGACTAGTTCCAAGGTTTTGTCCTTACCAAAATCACCACTTAGAGAACCATTATGTTTCTCTTGTACGAGAGAACCATTATGTTTCTCTTGTATGAGGTTCATCCTCATTGACCCTTTAATTACACACAACTGATTGCCCTTGAACAACAATCCATTTTGTAAAGTAAAATCAGAGAACTTGCTATGAAAATAATTTTCAAAATCAACACATACCTTATAGGCCTCACCAAAATCCTCATCTTCTTTGTAGAGATCTCTAAAACTATCAATCCCAATGCTATTCAAGTGGACTTCTTGTATTGTCAACAATCTCTTACTTAAGGCATCTGTCACCTTATTAAGTTGACCCTTCTTGTGCTTTATAGTGAAAGTGAATGCTTGCAAGTACTCCATCCACTTCAAATGCCTATTTCTTAGCTTATCTTGTGTGTTAATGTAACTAAGAACCTGATTGTCCGTAAATACCACAAATTCATTAGAAAGTAGATAATGCCTCCACTTTCTCAAAGATTGAACTAGAGCATATAGTTCCAAATCATAAGAAGAGTATTTCTTCTTAGCCTCATTTAGTTTCTCACTAAAGAAGGCAATTGGTCTACCCTCTTGACTCAATACACCTCCTACTGCCATTCCACTAGCATCACATTCAATGGTAAACAACTTCTCATAGCTTGGCACTTGTAGGACTAGTTGAGTAGCCACTTGTTTCTTCAACAACTCAAAGGCTTTCTTTGCTTCTACTGTCCATCTAAACTTGGTTTTGACCCCACACTTTATTGTATCCATCAATGGTGCACATATCCTATTGAAATTTCTAATGAACTTCCTATAAAATTGGACAAGCCCTTGAAAACTCCTTACCTCAGTGGTTGTGGTAGGTGGAGGCTAGTTTAGGATGGAAGCAACTTTGTCTTTGTCCATCTTCAAAGACCCTTTGGACACTACAAAGCCCAAGTAGACTAGTTCTTGTTTGAAGAACTCACACTTCTCAAGGTTAATAGCCAATTTATCATCATGAAACCTTTTCAATACTACCTCTATATGTCTGATATGCTCCTCTCTTATGTTACTAAATATGAGTATATTATTAAGATATACCACCAAAAACTTCCCTGTGAAATCCTTGAGCACCTCATTCATGAGCCTCATGAATGTGCTTGGAGCATTAGAGAGGCCAATTGGCATAAAAAACCATTCATATAATCCATCAGTGGTCTTGAAGTCCATTTTCCATTCATCACCCTCCTTCACCTTGATTTGGTGATAACCACTCGTCAAATCCAACTTTGTAAAGTACATTGCCCCTCCTCGGTAATCCATAAGATCCTCTATCCTAGGTATAGGGAATCTATACGTTATTATGATTCTGTTTATTTCCATTGAATGTGTGCAAAGCCTCCATTTTCTTCCCTTCTTAGATGCCAAAACAACCAGAACTGCACAAAGGATAATACTCTTTTTGATCAAGCCTTGACCCAAGAGTTCTTGTACCTACCTAGCTACTTCCAAGTTCTGATATGGAGTAAGCTTGTATACTACTTTATTTGGTAGGGATGCCCCTGGCATAAAGTCTATTTCATGACTTATAACCCTCTTAGGTGATAGGGTTGCAGGAGTACCATCACTCACAATGTCCTTGTACTTCTCAATAAATTCTTACACCTCTATTGGTAATTGCTCCTTCACTGATTGTTCCTCCTCCTTAGGTCTTAGCACAATGGCATAACCTTCCCCCTCATCATCCTTGATGTCATTTACAAACTCCTTACCACTGCATAACATGATATTAGGAGTTCTAGTTTGTGGCTCTTCATCCTCTAGCAAAGACTGAATTTTGAAAGTCTTCCCTCCTTTCTTGAAGGTGATGGAATTCTCCTTCCCATCATATACTGTCCCATTATCAAATTGCCAAGGCCTCCCAAGTAGTAAATGGAAAGCATACATTGGTAGGATGTCACAAAGAAATTTATCCTTGTACCCTGCTATTGAGAACACTGCCCATGTTTTCTCATTAACCAGCACACTTTGGCCTTTGTTGAGTCATGACACCTTATAGGGATCACATGGGGTATATTGGTTAGTTTAAGTTTCACCACTACCTCTTCTCAAATGATACTGTCAGTTGAACCAGATTCCATTATCACTTTGCATACTTTGCCTAAGATCTCACATCTTATTCTAAATAGATCTCTCCTATGCTTGGGCTCATCCTTGATTGGTTGCCTTATCAACACTCTGCTAAACATTAAATTATCACCCATCTCTGAATCTAGGTGGTCTATTTCAGGAACTTTGACACTTGAAGTGTCCTCATGTGTATATGCTATCCTCTTGTCACTATTTTCTACAGAAGGTTTGTCTAGACATCTATAGGCTGGATGGCCTAATTGTCCAGAATAATAACATTTCATGGTTGCATAATAAGAACTACTCCTACCTCCTCTTCCTCTGTTAGGACCACCATGATTACCCCTTCCTCTATTATATCCTCCTCTTGAACTTCTTTCAGTACGTTGCTCTATGAACTTATTCTCTCCTTGTGACCTTTGTTCATTACCCCTACCTTGGTAGCCTCCTCTTTGACCCCTTTGGTCTCTTCCTCTACCTCTATTGTTATTTTTATTCTTGAAGCTAGAATCCCCTTTCTTCTTATTCTTTTCTTCCACTCTTATAGCCAATTGATGACACTTTTGAATTATAGTAGGTTTCCATAGGCTAATCTCCTCTTGAATGTTCCACTTCAATCCACCCAAGTATCTATCCACCTTGATTGACTCTTCTTCCTATAATTTATACCGTAGACACAATCTCTGGAATTCCTCAGTATATGAGGCCACAACTAGGTCTTTATGTTTCAATTTGTGTCTTTTCCTATGAAGCTGGATCTCATAATCCTCCAGAAGATAGTTCTCCTTCAATTTAGTTACCATGGCATTCCAATTTTCTATTTGTTGCTTTCCCATGCTTACCCTCTCATCCTGAAGGTATTTCCACCAAGTGAAGGCTGACCCCCTAAGTCTAAACTTGGCCACTTTGATCTTTTGGGGTTTAGATATACCCTCACACTCAAAGTTATTCTCCATTGCTTCAATCTAGTCCATGAATATCTCAATCTCCATATTTCCTCCAAACAAGGGTATCCCTTCCAAAGCCTTTCCACTTAATTCTTTTATGGCTTTTAAGAAAGGTTTTGCATTTAACACTGGGTCTGGTTTGGGGATGAAGTCTTCCTCTTCAATCTTTTTCTTACCCCTACTATTGGTTTTAGCTTCAAAGTCCTTCCTAGCAGCATCTGCTAGTTCTTCCATCTTTAACCTCATTGCTTCCAAGGCACTCTCAAGGAGTCTATTTTTCTCCTTTTTCTCTACCATGTCCTTGGATAGTTCTGCATTTTTCACCATCTTTGTAGAACCACTATATTCCACTTCTGACATATACCAATCTTCCCAAGTTTCTCAACTTGCTCTGATACCACTCTGATGTAGCACTAGTATTGCTTCCTCCTAGACCTCCTCTAGGGTATTCTAGGTCACTCTATTGACCTACTAGGGATAATTAAAGAACCCTAGGCTCCTTCAAATCTTCTCACAAGAACCTAACACTTTCAACTAGTGAACACCAACAAAGTAGAATCCAAACTCTTCATGCTCTCTCCTAGAACCAAATTGGTCTTTCTTGCTTGATCTACACAATCTAATCAAAAGGGATCCCAAAAAATCCCATATGGAAAGGTAGTCTCCAAGATTGTTAAGTGAACCAATTTCAATGTCGACAACTTTCTTTGGAAGTGAAACCCTAAAAGAGTTCCAAGTTCCAAGTCAATCTCACCCAAAACAGGGCTACTAGCTTTAGGCCTATTTAGGCTCCTTTTCTGCAATAAATCTTAAAACCTTCAAATAGGTATGAAAATAAACTCCATATCCTGATACCCTTTATCATTAACTTAAGTATTTTCTATGTCTTGGCTCTCAGAGATGTCTGTACAGTACCTCCTGCATTCATGCCTAAAATTTAGGGTTTTAGGTCTTTGCCATTGTCTGCACAAGAAATGAATTTCCTTGGATAGAAAATTAGCTTACCCAAACTCATCCTCCAAGTTATGGATCCTTTATTGACTCTAGTACCTCCCCAAATTCACTGATTGAAGCTATGAATGCCTTCAATCCTTCTAGAAATCTCTGCAATCATTGGTGATCCCTATCCATGCCACTCTGGCTCGTCTAGGGAATCACCTTAAAAATGGTTGCCATAACTTCCAGGGCCCCTCCTTCACTTTACACAATTTAAATGGAGTCACCTTCCATAATCCAAGAGCCTGTACAAGTGCCACAGTGGAAAATGGATCTATGACCCCATTTGTTCACAGTGCCCAATTCAGGACAGCGATAGTCTAGAAAACAAAAGAATTTAAAAAAGCAACTAAAACTATTGAATTAAAAAAACTAACACCACAATAAATATTCTATCAACCTAAATTACTCAAATAAATTCTTACAAAATTTACTTCAATCCATTAAACAATCTGGTCTTTACAAAACACCAAAATTGTAACTGTATATTCAATTCACGGTCCGTACACAATATGACTTCAAAATGCCAACCCTTCCATAAGCTCAAGGATAGTCTTAAATAGTTAACCAAGGCACTAGAAAACTGATTTCAAATGGTTAGGGAGCTAAATTCCTCAAAGTTGCATTCTTGTCATAAATTTTGTCAATGTTGTCAATGACAACATTGACAACTTTTGCAAATTTTTGGATATGCTATCGAAACTTGGTCTAAAATTGTCCAAACTTGTCCAAACCACTAATTATGGTGAAATAACATCAAATCGAACCTCTATCCCTTTTTTTGAATAATTTGGAATTAGTTTCAAAACTGCCTATTGGACCTAAATGGACACAAAGGTCTCAAATGACCTAACAAGACACCCTCCTACTTAGCACTCTATATACTAGGACTCTTAGTCCTTTTTATTCACCTAGTGATCTGGCTAGAACCACTACAAGACAAAACATAGAAGAATCCCTAGGTTACATTGTATCAACTAGCCCACCTAGGTGCTGATGCACCACCAGCCAAGTCCAATACTTATGCAAATAGTTACAATTTGTGAAAAGGTGATCAACAAATTCACATTCCTTATCACAAAAAATACATCTTGATGGTCTATAATAACCTATTTTTTGGAACCACTGTGCAGTCAAGAATCTTTGTTGTACTCCAGCCCATGTGAACATACCACCCTTAGGCAAACAAATTTTTTTCCAACATAAGGCTATTGGTAATGTAGTTTGATTTTGTCCTAGATCAGACAAAGTGTTATACCCACATTTAGTGTTATACTCACCATTCTTAGATTTACCCCAAATAATTTGGTTTGAATCATTAGATGGGCTAATTTTCCTAATATTTACAATTTTTTCCACTTCATCCCTAAATGCTTCCGATATCCCAAGGTTGTCAAAGGATTTCCATTTCCATCCAAGGGCTGGGTTATTATCTACTAACTCTATATAATCCTTCACATATATACCTCTATCACGCCTTATACATTCTATGGCAGAATCATCCTTTAAAGTGGTACTTAGAGGTGGAAAGTCATTCCAAGAGTCTTCCCATAATAGAGCCTTTCCTCCATTTCCTATATACTAGGTGATATTATCCGAGATAAAATCCCTACACTCCAATATAAAATTCCATATTCATGATCCTTTTGGAGGAGAGTTGTGTCTAAATATACTTAAGGGGTCCCTACCATCTAAGTATTTAAATCTAATGATTTTGACTGATGTTTCCTCTAGATCTCTATACATATTTCATACCACTTTTCCACCTAGAGCTATATTCTATTATTTGATATTCTTTATATCTAAACCACATTCATCCAATGGCTTGCATATCTTATCCCAAGCTATCAATGCTAGTCTCTTCTTATCATTAGGTCCTTGCCAAAAAAGTTCCTTAATTTTTTTGTTAATTTCCTTCTCTATGCCTTTTGGTATACTCAGACACATCATTTGATAAATAGGAATAGTCGAGAGTACAAATTTGATAATAATTTTTTTAAAATAATTAGTTAACCACTTTCCTTTCCATGACTCTACTTTTTATCAATGTTTTCTAACACATTATTCCATAAATTTGCTGACCTATTACCCTTGTCTAAGGGAAGCCCTAAGTATTTGCATGGAATTTCTCCTATATTAAATTATATTATCCTACATATATTGTGTTAAATATAAGATGGTGTATTCAGAAAATAAATCTCAGATTTACCTTTATTTATTTGTTGTCCAGAAGCAGTAGAATACAAATTTAGGGCATTTTTAATTTCTCTAGCCTCTAAAATATTGGCCTTCCCAAAAAGGAAGTTTTCATCAACAAATTGTTGATGTGTACAAGCTTCCTATTATTCAGCGATCTTTATTCCTGATAAGAGATTATCATATTTAGCCTTGGTTAGGGTTCTTCCTAGGGCTTCTGCCATAATAACAAAAAGAAAGGGAGACATTGGGTCCCCTTGTCGGATTCCTTGTGTAATACTAAAAAAACTAGTTGGATTACTATTGACTATTATAGAAATCTTTGGTCCAGATATACATTCAAAAATTAGGTTGATCCATTGTTTAGAAAAGCCAAGGGATTCTAGACATTTACATAGAAATATCCAATCTACCTTATCGTAAGCCTTTTTATATCTAATTTTATAGGCATGCTTGGTAAATGATCATGTTGGATAGTATGGATGGTCTCTTGTGCAATAATAACCCCATCTAAGATAGATCTCCCAGAAATGAAACGAGATTGTTCTTCTGAAATTAACATAGGCAAGAGCTTTTTAACCTATTAGCTAGGGTTTTAGTTAATAATTTATATAGTGTATGGCATAGAGAAATGGGTCTGTAATAATCAAAACCATCAAGATTTGATTTTTTAGGTATTAATTCTATGAATGTATTATTAATTTCTTGGAGTATCCTTCTTGAATTGCTCATGCCCTCTAAGGCAGAAACAACCTCATCACCAATTGAACTCCAGCACTATTGGTAGAAGAAAGTGGGAAATCCATCAGGTCCAGGAGATTTATCAGGATGAAGATGTTTCAAAGCCATCTCAACTTCATCTTTGGTAAATTTTGCATTTAATATTTTGTTATGTACCTTAGTAATAGTCCTAGGGATCTTTAATATTTCATTTTGGGCTATTCTGTCAAAACCATCTAGGTTATTCAAAATACTTTCAATCTGATTTACAGCTTCTTCCGCAATATTCTCAGGATTCTCAATTATAGTTCCATCACTATTCTTAATACTTGTGATTTTATTGAAATTTTGTTTTGCCTTAGAACTATTGTGGAAAAATTTGGTATTTTTATCACCTTATGCTAACCATACTTCTCTGGATCTCTGTTTCCAGAATGATTCTTCTTTTGCTAATATATATTCATAGCTATTTAACAATTTTATTTCTTCATTATAAGTGTATATATTCATCCCATCTCTGAGGATAATCTTATTTAATTCTTCTAAGTCTTTTTCTATTATTTCCTTAGTTTCAAATATATTTCCAAAATGTAGTTTGTTCCATTTAATTAATCTTGGTTTAATATCTTTAAGTTTTGCATTTAGTATAATGTTTTTTGAACCCTTGAAGCTTTTTTCATTCCACCATTCTTCTACATTAAGCATGCATTTATCATCTTTAAGCCAAAAAATTTTGAATATGAAGGAGTTCTTTTTTGGTACTAAGTCTTCTTCTAAGATTAAGGTAATAGGGTAATGATCAGATCCTCAATGTGCTAAGATGTTAGATTTAAAGCTAAGATTCAATTTGGATAAATCCTTAATATAAAAAAAACCTTGTCCTATTTTTCAGTAATCAATTCCGACTCTACCCTTGTGTTTTACCACGTAAATGTTCCATTATACAAAGGAATATCCATACCATTAATTACTTCTATCTATTTTTTAAACTCTATCATCGTCTTAGTAATGCTCTTTGATCCACCTGATTTTTCTTTAATATCTAAGATAGCATTGAAATCCTCACCCAAGAAAATGATC
Organism: Thuja plicata; assembly: GCA_018584345.1. NCBI lineage: Eukaryota > Viridiplantae > Streptophyta > Pinopsida > Cupressales > Cupressaceae > Thuja > Thuja plicata. The sequence goes on from MU224144.1 coordinate 564,457, forward strand.
TTATCTGGAGAGCCTTGAATGAAGACTTTAATTTCCTTCCAAACTATCCTTTTTCATGAAGGAATTTAGGTCCATATATGTTAATTATGGTAAATTCCAAGTTACTTCAAAAAAATTTGACATTTGCTGCCATCCAGTGAGAGTTGGATGCAATGGGGTTTAAGGATATAAACCTTGGATTCCATATAAAATCTAATCCTCCTGAAGCTCCATCCAAATCTTCACCTATTACTTCCCAAATTCCTAGCCTCTTACTAAGATTAATATAACCCTCCTGTCCTAATTTAGATTCTTGTATTAAAAATAGGGGTGCCTCTAGAGAAGATAGACTCCTCTTAAGAACGCATTGTTTGTTAGGGGCATTTAATCCCCTAAAATTCCATGCAATAATTTCTATCACGCCTTGGGAAGGAAATTCCCCTTCCCTTTATTGAGAATTGATGTGATTTTGACTTGACTTGAGGCGATTCCATCTTTTTGTCTTAATTCTATAAGAGACTTTATGCCTCTCTTAAGAGATTATTTTGGATAATACGGCCAAGTTTTACTAGCAGAGGGAAAGGATAAACCTAGTTTCCTATCCTTGTTGGATTCCATCTCAAGAGATGTAGAATAGGGTCAGAATTTATTCACTCGTTACTCATTGATTCAATTACATTTAGGATTAACATATCCTCTAATTCCTGATTTAGTCCTAGAAATTCATTAATTTCATCTATCTCATTATCCCCAATATTATTATTTAAATTATTGCTCTCAGATTTGTCTAATTCCTTAAAACTCCACACCTGAATATCCTAATTACCTATCCCATTAACTTCCTCTATACTATTTGGAATGATTTTTAAAGGTATATGGTTCAAAATTACCTCCTCATTCATTTTATATTCATTTTAATAGTTGGTGCCTCTATTAGAAGGAGTGCAGATATCTTTAGGGTTATTTCTAATTGAGGAATCCACTCCTTTCATATCATTTTGGTATAGTAAAATATCTGATAATGTAATATTGTTGTCTAAAGCCATTATTTTTTTATCCATTCAATTTTTTGTCTATCAACTTCCTCTTTGCCACTTATTTCCTCATTATATGCATCCATGAAATCCTCATACCCTATCACCAAAATGTGACACGGCATCAAATCTAGAGAGTTTGTTAGATTCTTTTGTTAGGGCAAATCAATTTAGGTGCTTTCATCTATGGACGTATAATCTTGCCAAAATTCCAGTCAGTAGCTTATGAATTCTTTACCTTCAAATACCTTTGAATTTTTAAGGGATAATTTTGAGCTTACATTGTTGTCTTCTTTATTCTTATTTTGATTTCCTTCTATGTCTACCGTCACTTTTTCCATTCCAGTTCTATTTCCTAGAGCATATGAATTACCAAATTTTGACACCTGGGACATACCCTTGTAATTTTTAACCTTCATATCTTGAGGAGATAAATTAGTAGTAAAAAAGAACCACCACAATCCAGAAAGGCCACATCTAGAGTGATCATCTTAGAGGACGTGAATTTAGGGTATTCACAGATTTCCTCTTCTTCACAAAGGAAAGAATAAGGTTGTAGGGCATAGGGTTCTCTTGAATTAAAGATATTGTTAAGGTCCATCGTATAATCAATTATACTACATGTTGAGTCTTTGTGAGAGAACTAGATTTTGTTATCTATATGCCATTAAAATAGTCCAGCTGAAAAATGATTAGAAGTTTTATTAGTAATGATTTTAATAGGTTTTAGAGCCTCTTTGTTGCCTTTAGATTTTATCAACATTTTAATTTCAGATGATTTAAGAAGATTCAATTCTAAACCTAACATACCCCCAAGACTATCCCCAATTTGGGTAATAATTTTGATGTGTATTAATTCCATAGACATATCACAAATCTAAACCCATTTGGGCGTAGCAGCATTATCAAACATATTCGAATTAAATTTAGGCTCCCATTCTAAAAACTTAATCGCATTCCCTAGAAAATAAATTTGGTTTATGGATAACAATTTATTTTTAACAGATAAATCTCTACAATCCAAAAAATAAAATTGTTGGAAAGAAAAGTAATACTTGCCTACTCCCTAGGGGATTCCTAAAGCCATTTTTTAATGTTGAATATCTTCGACCTAGAGCCGAAGCATTTCCCAAATAACCAAAACGACGCACAATGGTTCCACAAAACATCCGTGAAAATCTAGTTACCTTTAATAAGTATATCCGTCTTCTTATTGTTAAGGATAGGTTTGCAATTCTTAGGTCTATAATGTGGAGGTGAATAAACCCCGGGTTCAATGTTCCCCTGCTGTAGGTTATATGCACGATCATGGCTAGGATGGGAAATCTTCCCTTGGAGAGGAGCCCCAATAGGAATTTCAGGGGGGGAAGACATTAGCACCGAAAATATATTGAAGCTAATTGTATTTAAGGGTTTTCAAAGATTTTCCTTATGAGATCGGCGAAAACCATAAACCGTTTCCCAGCCATCCACCTTTATTAAATGACTTTCTTTCAAACATGCATAGGGTTATTCAGAGCTACTAGGAGAAACAACATATTTTGTTTGCACAAAAAATGTAATTTGTTCATTTAATGATCCCACACTGAAGCTCTTCCCTCCAAGACCAACACCGAAAACCTTGTCCTATCTAGTATTACACCAGTCATGTGGATGGTTAGCATAACTAATTCGATCGACATTGCGATCTACATTGGAGAATTTAGGTTTAACATATATATCACTTTAAAATTTGACACACTTCTCTTCCTTTTAGATGAAGGTGACAATCCTGCCTTCGAAGTACCAAGATGATGCTTATTGTCTGTCCTGCTAGGGCATCGATTGTTCTGCATATATCTTTTTTTGTGAGTCATTTCTTGATGTGATCTTCACGACTTGACATAATTAAATATTGTTATTGAGACACACATAATTATAAAATTACTCTTAAAACAATCAAAGATATTCATAATTTATTTTTTATCACAGAGACATAAGTAAAAGCTTAATAATAATGAGCTAAAATTTCCACCATCAGTGAATAGTACAAAAATTACATAGATGCAAAGTTTTAAAAAAGGCGAGTTTGAGTCGAGCTTGGCTAGAAATGACTTACAAAGAGCAATACGTTTTAAAAGGAACAATCAACTTTGAACTGGGCAAGATGAAAATCTAGGGCATGTCATTGTAAATTTCAATACTCAGCTAGTAGTACAAAAATTACATAGATGCAAAGATTAAAAAAGGTGATTTTGAGTCCAGCTTGGCCAGAAACGACTGAAAAAGAGCAATCGGTTTGAAAAAGAACAATCAAGTTTGAAGTGGGCATGATGAAAATCTAAGGCACGTCATTGTAAATTTCATTAATCGGCCACTAGTCCCAATATTACATAGGTAGACATAGAGCTTAAAAAAGTGAGTTTGAGTCTAATTTGACCACCAGAAATGACTGTCAAAGAGTAATTGATTTGAAAAAGAAAAATCAACTTTTTAAGTGAGCATGATGAAAATTTAAGACATGTGATTGTAAATTTCATTAATCATCCACTAGTCCCAATTACATAGATGCAAAGTTTAAAAAAGGTAAGTTTGAATCCAACTTGATCTGAAATGACTGAAAAAGAGCAATCGGTTTGAAAAACAATAATCAACTTTAAAGTGGACATGATGAAAATCTAAGGCATGCCATTGTGAATGGATAACGAAATCATCAGTGCTGCACAATTTGTATGATAATTGCCAAATGACGCTTCCAACTCCACTGCGTGTGGTCACATGAAGCGATTTAAGGTACAAATGATAACCATCCTCAAGAAAGATTCAACATACAATGAAAGCGGCAATATCCAGTCAAGGGGAAGAAATTTTAGAGAAGTACAATAAGGAACTGTCACACCAATGAGGAGGTACTCACAAATATTTGTCAAAACAAGATTGGTGTTTCACCAATGTAACTCAGGCACCTATGACTGAAAGGAAAGATCTTTTAAGTGTTGAACAGAATATTGGCAGTATCATTCCTCGCATATTTTTTTGATTAAATGGCTTTTATATCAATCAACATTTGAGGGGAAATTATTAGAAACCTATTGATGGATAGTCTAACCACGTAGATGTTTTTGATGCCCACGGCATTTGTGAGCTGAAAGGACATCTTTTTTTAAGCTTATTGCGATTCTTTTCGTGATTCACTGGAGATATTTTTCTTCATTGCTGACACCTTTTTCCTCAATTTGAGATAGAATCGGAAATACAGTGTCAAGGCTTCCTCCACTGCCCACATATAGTGGAGCTCCTTTTTTCTTTCTTGGGATCAGAACAATGTATATAATGCTGCAACCGCTCATAACCACTGGGAACAAAACACGATGGGCTATTCATTCTCCCCAGGCGATTAAATTCAAGACATAATAATAATAATTGCAAAAAGCATACATCCTCAAATTTAAGAACTCTTCCTTTGTATAGGTCCCCAAAGGTTCAATACGGAGAGCCATAATGTCCTTATAGTTATGTTTTGTCGCCGAAACTTTGTACTTGTGCGTATTGATAGGTTCACAAATGTTCAATCAAGGAGAGTTAATCAAACAAGGCTCGTCTATTGAGAAGTTTGAATGATGATGTCTTGAGAATAAAGGCTCGGATACTATTTCTGAATAAAGGTTCGAATGCTATCTCTTTACAGAGAAGTTTTAATGATGATGTCGAATAAAGGTTTGAATGCTATCTCTCTTTTTATATTGGGAGTTTTGTCAAATAGCTTTTGTATTAATTTTTTTTTTTTTAAGCATCTAAAAGGTTGGTGAGCTATAATTTTTATTGAAGCAAAATATAAATGATTAGATGCTAAAATACTTTGCATGCATATGGATACATTAGTAGCTGAAGTCATAATATTTGGATATTAGAATTGAAAGTTAAGAGTTGACATTCATCTTGAACTTAAACTAAACTACATCCTAATTCCCTAGTGATTTTAGTACACCCTTATCATTCATGTTCCTAGTCCTAGGTCATAACCAATCGAAAAAGTTTGATACAAGATCATGGACACAAGAGAGGTCATGGTCCTCATTTATCAAAATCAAATGTAATCATGGGTTGACACTAACTCGATCATAACTAGTTATGATTCGTTAAATTCAAATGTGAATAATCGGGTGTCAGATAAAAGGACATGAAGCATGTCATTTACAAAACCACAAGCCTATATGATGTGTAATGAACTTTACAAGATAAATACAAGTAGTAAATAGAGATATGGACAAAATTGAGAGAAATATGATGCTTTTATTATTATTTTGTCATGTCACTTCTAGGGTGCAACTTCCAACTAGAACATATACACTAGTCAAAAACAAGATCCAAGATGCTTTCCACTTCCTTATTTTATATTGAAGGAATCTGGTATTGCACCCCTATAAATTATAATGCACTGAGTAAACTTTATGGCATGACCGAGGATGCTAGCATGACACATCCTCTAGTACCATGTGGGTTCGAGGGAAACTAGGCCTCATGACCTCATACTTCATAAGAGGAAGTTCTCGCCAATTGATATAG
>MU224144.1:610303-633524 GCA_018584345.1 Thuja plicata
GCACCTGGGCTACGCGCTGGCTGCGCTCGGGCGGCGCGCTGGCGGCGCTCGGGCTGTGGCACATTTTTCAATGAAAAATGTTTTTTTTTTTCTTCGAAATCCGTACCGTACGGCCCTAGGAGGCCAGAAAAATTTGCCTGTGCTCACGGAGGCTAAACTAGTCAAACTTTATATGATTTCGACTCTCCTGGGCCTTCTGGACACAATGGCGAAGTCTATTTTGGCTCAAATGACTCTGAAAAATTGCAACCCTCCAGATCCAATAAGAAAAACACCAGAAAACCCCAGAAAGAGAGGGCTTGATCCACAGCTCCAGAAAAACTTGAACAAGATGCAGCAGCAAGGCTCTGATACCATGAAGAAAGTGATGAAAGATTAGATTCAACTCCAAGATCTAGCTGCATGCAAAAACCTGTCAGAAGAAATAAGTGAAAGAAGGAAAAAGCAAAACTCAGATTTTACTCAAAAGGTGAGAGCAAAAATATTATCTGAATTAATGAAAAACAATTACAAAGTTCAACCTTAAAAAGGTGAACAAAACCCTAAAAGGGAAATACTAGGTTGCACATTATTAATTAAGAATTAATTAATAATGCACCTAAGAGACGCTTAAGCAACTAGAGTAAAAATGAAATAATACTCTAACAGATAGGTACCAGACCCAAACACTGCAATGACAACATACAGACCAAGCCAATTTGGTTCAAACTTCCCTTTCTAGACCTGAGGTTGTTGATTCTTAGGGTTCTCCCTCAGAATAAGGTCACCCGCTTGGAAATCCATTGGTCTAACATTCTTGTTTTAGCTCTTGGACATCCTTTTCTGGTATGCTCTAAGGTGATCGAATGCCACTTGTCGACGTTCATCAAGTACTTCTAGCTCTTGTAGTCAAGATATTCTGTTATCTTCATCAGTAATGAGGCCTTTCAGAGAGACTCGCAGAGAAGGAATCTCAACCTCAATAGGTAGCATAGCATCTACTCCATAAACCAACGCATAGGGAGTAGCCCCTCTTGGTGTTCTTATACTTGTCATGTATGCCCAGAGAGTTGGATTGATCCGGAGATGCCAATCTCATCCAGATTTGTGCACTATGCGATGCAGGATCTTAAGGATTGTTTTGTTGGATGCTTCCGCCTGTCCATTACCCTGAGGATAATAGATGGAAGACCAATGTTGAGTAATTTTAAACTTAGAGCAGAGCTCTGTCAAATCCTTGTTTTTAAATTGTCCCCCATTATCTGTGATAATTGCTAAGGGTACACCATGCATGCAGATGATGTAGTTGAGAATAAACATAGTTACTATTTTGCCACTGGAAACAATGAGAGGGACTGCCTCCACCCACTTAGTAAAATAGTTCATAGCTGTGATGATAAACTTATGTCCATTGGAGGACGAGGGGTAGATCTGACCCACCAAATCAAAGGCCCATTGTTGAAATGGCCAGAAAGTAATGAATGGAATAAGATCCTTGGCTAGAGCATGAATCAGGTTTCCATGTAATTGACATTGTTTGCAAGACTTACCAAACTGTGTTGCTTCTTTTTCCATATCTGGCCAATAGTAACCATCTCTAATAAGTTTACGGGCCAATGTCAGGCTGTTAGAGTGTGACCCACAGATGCCTTCATGCACCTCTACTAACACTTTATTGGATTCATCAGGTTCTAAACACCTAAGGAGAGTACCGTCTAGACCACGTCTATACAAGTCATTAGCGATGATGACAAACCATGAAGCATTGCGGATTAGGTGACGTTTCTTGTTCAAGGAGTAAGTGTCCAAAACAATTTGGTCACGAAGGTAGGAGAAGATGTGATGGTAGCGGGATGAGTCATTTCCTATGACAGAACAGATCATCCGGGAATCAGGGGAGTCATAGGCTGGGTAGCGTAACATCTCCACTAGGAATTCATGTCTAAAATCATTTTCAGGCATCTGTAGCATAGAGGCAAGAGTAGCCATGGTGCCTACCCCTTCATTATCAGCCCTCAGAACCTGTTGAAATGTGATATGAGTAAAATACTATTTAAGATCATCAACCAACTATTTATAATGTACCATCTTGTCGTCCCTTGTCTAATAGATATCATTGACTTGATTGATGACTAGCTGTGAATCACCAAGAACATTTAGTTCATCTACCCTCCACTCAAGGGTGATCTTCATACCATTGATGAGGGCTTCATACTCAACAATATTGTTCGTACAAGAAAATAACATCTTATACGCTTTTGGTAAAGAGTACCTTTGAGGCGTAATGAACAGTATCCCAGCACTTGACCCTTGTTGGGTAAATGAACCATCAAAAAACATAGTCCATGATCAATGTGTAAGAAGTAATATGGACTCATCTGGAAATTCAATGTGCAATGGTTGATGATCTACTAGAGGTGCTTCGGCCAACTGATCTGCTATTGCTTGGCCCTTAATGGATTTCCTTTCCACATATTCAATATCAAATTCACTGAGAAGCATGACCCATTTAGCTAGTCTACCTGTGAGGGTAGCTTTACTAAGAAAGTATTTCAGAGGATCAATTTTAGCAATTAGACGTGTAGTATGAGCCAGCATATAGTGCCACAATTTTTGTGAAGCAAGCACCAATGCAAGGCAAGCCTTCTTTATAGCAGAATATTTCATTTCATATGAGACCAGAGTTCTACTAATGTAATATATAGCCCTTTCTTTGTTGTGCTGATCTTCCTGAGCCAATAAGATACCCAATGATGTATCCATAGTAGATATGTAAAGTATAAGTGGCTTCCCATGAATGGGAGGCATCAAGATTGGGGGGTTTGCAAGATACTGTTTGATTTGTGTGAACCCTTCATCACATTCTTTGTTCCACTGATAAGCCACACCCTTATGCAAAGTCTTGGTAAACGGTTGTGACTTGTCCGCCAGTTGAGAGATAAAATGCCGGATAGACTGCAGTCAGCCCTGAAGTCCTCTCATTTGTCTGATATTTTTTGGTGGCGGCATTTCCATGATAGCTTGTACTTTTGCAAGATCTACTTTAATACCTTTGGTAGAGATGATATAGCCAAGTAATTTGCCAGATGTTATGCCAAATGCGCACTTCTTAGGATTGAGTCTGAGACTGAATTGTTCCATATGATCTAGTATAGGACCTAGATCGGCAAGATGTTTCTTTTGGTGCATGCTCTTATCCAAAGTGTCATCCACGTAATCTTCCATTGTTTTATGCATCATGTCATGAAATATGGTGGTAACAACTCTCTGATATGTAGCAATAGCATTTTTGAGTCCAAAGGGCATGCAATTCTAACAGAAGGTTCCCCAGGCACATGTGAAGGCAGTTTTCTCTTGGTCCTCTGGCACAATTTTTATCTAGTTATATCCAAAGAAACCATCCATTAGTGAATATATTTCATACCCTGCCATCATATCTATGATCTCATCAATATTAGGCAATGGAAAATCATCCTTAGGACATGCCAAATTCAAGTCTCTGAAGTCTGTGCAGACTTGTATAGATTTATCATGTTTGGATACTAGAACAATATTAGAGATCCACTCTGCATAATCAATTACTCGGATAAACACTGCCTTAAGAAGTTTCTCTAATTCAGCTTTGACAAGCAGAGCCACATGTGGATGCATTTATTGAAGCTTCTGCTTGACGGGCTTAACACCTAGTGCAATGGACAAATGGTGCATAATTAGATTAGGGTCTAATTCCGGCATGTCTAAATATTTCCATGGAAAGTTAGTCTTTTTGTTTCTGAAGAATGTAGTGAATTCCTCTCTTTCTTCCTCTGATAGTGATTGTGCCAAGTGAATAATTTGAGGTTCTGCCTCTATACCCAAGTTGATAGGTTGAGTTGGTTCAATAAGAACAGATGATCTTTCCTAAAAATGACTTGGGAGTGCATCAAGTATCTCATCTGTAGGTGCCTCAGAGAGGTTTTCACCCTTGGATACATCTTTTATTTTGACTATTTTAGGCTCTGATACTGCCACAAGGTGGTTTTCACCATCAGAGCGCCTATTTTTTCTTCTTTTTATTTTGTGACTAAGATACTTGATGTCAGCCTCAGTTATGTTGACACTTGCTTCGCTAGTGGGAGACATTACAGGTTCAACAGTCTATAGGTAACAGGCAAGAGCGTAATCATTCTGGAATGTAAGGACTTCCTTAGATGGGGAGCTAGAGTTCCAGTCTATAAGCTCAAGATGGCGAAGTGAAAGAGGAGTGACAGGTTCAAGTGCGTTCACAGTATAATCATCAAAGGCATGGACAAGCAAGTCGAGACCCAAAGCGATCTCATCCAAAGGTATAGTTGAAATCCTTTGATTCCTAGTGACTGTAGTAGATGACATGTTAACATCTAGGGAGTCAGACTCATGTGACCTTACACTAGACTATTCACCTACTTCGAGAAGGTTTTCATATGCATTAGTTGTATCTGTATCTCTGTCAGAAGTGGCATATGACAAGCTGTCAAACTCATATTCATGGGAGTTTGTTTCATCATTAGGTGTCATGTCAAGAACATGATTGAAATCAACCCTTTTTCCCCAGTTGGGATGAGTTCTACCTAGAACCTCTACTATGGTTAAATGAGCACCTTTTGACCTAGGTACCTCATTAGTGTTTGTAGCATCAGTTGCCTCTTTTGTAAGGAGAAGTGACTGGAATTCTTGATCAAACTATTCTTGAAAGTGTGGTGGTATGTATAAATCACCTAGATGGCCAGGATCTAGAGGATATATTTCTTTCCACTCTTCATAAGTTAATGGAGCAAGTGAAGTGGTGGTATCAGAATCGCTGTCAATTTCTACTGTACTGACACATGGTATAAAGTTATCTGGCTCAACAAAGAATGCCTCTAGGTCTGGAGGAATAGGATAAGGAAAAGTATCCTCATCAGAGCTGTCTTTAGGTTCTACAATTTTAGGTGTTTCTTTAGGTGTTGGTTTCTTATCTTCTCGAGGTACAAAATTATTTATTCCCAGTTGGAATGTCAGTTTCTAGAAGTCGATACCTATAGAGTCGCGTGTTCTATGACCAATAGCTTCAAGTGGTGCAATCAATCCCTTATGATTCGCACCTATGGGACCATTTCCTTTATAGCCAAAATGTTGCATAATAGATAAACCTTTGCCATATTGCTCAGCTTTTATGTCATAAGGAGGAGTATTTTCAAAATTTTCTTCTCCTTTATAGATCCAACCTTTGATAGCTCTATTTTCAGCTTCTTCCTCTAATGGTATTGTGCCTTGTACAAAGGAGCCACCATACTTTGTTGGAGGAGGAACTGTAGAAGGTTTAGTGCTCTTAGAGGGTCTCCCAAAAGAATGGGGAGACAAAGGAAAAGATGTAATAGATAGCACAGGTTCAATCTGATATCCTCCCATATCAGTTTCTTTTAGTGTCAAGCTCTTTTCCATTTCTTTTAATTTATCCTCAAGGAGTTCAATTTATTCTCTATTGGTAGGCACAAGGATGTCAGCAGATTTTGTGAGGGCATTACAATCATAGCGTGTATTAGCAGGTATAGTCACTTCAGAACCTTGGAATGGGAACTTAATGCACTAATGGTATGTGGAAGGGACAGCCTGCATTTCATGTATCCATGGCCTTCCTAAAAGGATATTGTATGGCAAAGGGATGTCAAGCACTTGACAATAACATCTCATTCAACAGGACCAACTCTAATTAGCAATACAACTAGCCCTTTGGATTTACATTCTTCCTCATCATAGGCTTTAATGGTAATCTTTTTGCGAGCATCAATGCAATATTCACCATAGCCTAACTCAATAAGGAAACTAGCAGAGCAAATATTTAGGCCAACATCGTTATCTATGAGAACACAGCGAACACGCTTTGGACCTATCATGACTTCAATGTGCAGAGGATTTTTATGCGGGTGACTCAAAGAATGGTCATCTTCCTTAGAGAAAGACAAGTAATGTGAGGAGGTCAAGTGACCTACCATAGATTGAAACTAGTCGAGATCAAGATCTTTTGGGACATTTGCCTTAGTGAGGGCTTTCTCCAGGATTTCCCTGTGAGCAGGGGAGATTTTGAATAGCTCAAAAATAGTTATCTGAGCATTAGTATGTTGCAATTGATCGAGAATGTTGTAATTGGTAGCATTAGATGAGGAACCCACTTTTGGATTATTATTAGCAGAGTCAACCTTTGCTTTGTCTGAAGGTTGGGTTGATGTAGATATAGAAGGCTCAGGGCCTTTGAGGATAATTTTAGCGCGAGATCGAGTAACAACATTAGCGTTGACTTGAGACTATCCTTGTTCAGGAGACTGAGGTGTAGACCCTCACAAAGTGAAAGGTGTTTTGTACTTAGAAGTATCTTCATTTCCCTTAAGAATGATGAAATTACAGTATTTAGTATCAACATGTTCAACCATAATAATGACATTGTCGTTATTGGTGTAAGTATAGTTGACCTTAGCATCAGTATTTTTGCCTTTAGATGATTCACCCTTTCCATGAGGAGGAAATGGATCCTTGAAAGCTTGGTGATCAGAGTTTTTGTCGTGACTTCCCACAGCAATAACCTCACTATCGATGAGATCCTGGATTGTGTGCCGCAACTTAAGACAAGTAGCTATTTTATGACCTTTGTTTTGGTGAAAATCACAATAAGTATATTCATTCCACCAAGAGGATCTTGGTTGCGGATCATAAGGTCATGGATTAGCCAATGGAGTAAGTAAATGGTTGTCCACAAGAGTCTTGTAAACCACCTCAAGAGATTCTCCTAAAGGAGTGAACTCACGCTTGGGCCTAGGAGACCAAGGTTTAGGTCCAAAAAATCATGAAGTACTCGGTTTGGATTCTACTACAACCTGTTCAGTGGCTTTGGTCGCTTGCATCATGGTAGTGAGAATAAAGGCAGCCTTGGAAGGCTTAGGAGTCACATTGTCTACAACTCCATCATTCACAACATTTTGATTCTTGTTGGGAAATTTGGATTTATCTTTGCTTGAGGAGGAAGACCCTTGTTTATTTTCCTTGTGTAAGGTCAATTCTCCTTTCTTGATCATAAATGTCTCGATTCTTACAGCTTGTTTGATCATATCATCAAAGGTTAAAGGACCTTGTAGTTGTACTTGATACCCAAAGTTGGGGAGAATATTATCGAGAAAGATGTCCAACTTTTCAGATTCGGGTATCTTGCGAGAATATCATGTATAAAGTTGTCTCCATCTTTGGACAAATGCCAAGAAGGATTCCCCATTATTTTGTTTCAAGTTACAAAGATCTTGAATATGAATCGGATGTTGAATATTGTGAGAATAGTGTTGTGGAAATAAATTGGCAATTTCATCAAAGGTCTTGATGCCAGTTGGCAGTCTAGAGAACCATTCCATAGCTGATCCTCCCAAACTACATGGGAAAAGATGCATAAGATAGGTTGTGTCATGTATGAATTCCACGGAGAGAGCACCAAATTCTCTCAAATGGTCTTGAGGGTTAGATGTACCCAAGTATTTGTCATATTTAGGAAGTTCAACTCCTTTTGGAAAATGAGGCATGTGAAGATATTTATCAAATGGGAAAGGACAGATGCTTTCCAGTGTGAATTGTGTAATAGGTTTGTCTTTCTCTTTCAAGAGTTGAGAGAGTTTCTCTCGCATAGTTTACATTTCTTTGCGCAAGTGGGAATTTTTAGTTTCTTCCTCTTTCTCAACAAGTGTTTCTAAAGCATAATTGGAAGGTAACTTAGCCCCTTTATTGGCTAGTTCAAGAATGTATTTTTCTTTCTCCTCAGCTAGTAGAATTCCCATCATTTTACGTAATTATTTGTTAGCACGAGCTTGTGCAATCTCTTCTTGAGTGATTTCAACTTCTACATCATTAGGGGGGTCTTCAGAATGGGACTTATCCCAATTTCTAAAGAGGTTAGTTCTGCTAACCTCACCACCTGATTGGTTATGATCTACCATCTTGCCAAAATGCAAGCATTTGAGGTGTAAAGACTCAGTATGAAAAGATTGAGTGTTCACTGAATTTGGGTCTTCTTGGAACAAAGGATTTTGAACTCTACTAAGATCCATAGGAAATGACCGTTTATTGTAAGGTCAACATACCAGGGAAGGAGATCGAGATGATTCCTCACTAGATGTAGCCAGTAATCATGTGGAAAGCACAGATTCATCTTGATTGATTGAAGGAAATTTTTTGCCACTTCGAGTTGTGACAGTCATAGACAAAGTTTTGAACAAGGAATGTGAACTAGGACCAAACTTGAAACTATCTCAAAGTAATTGCATAGAACGTGCCAAAAGGTGAAGTAGCCTTGGTGCAAATCGTCTAAGATGAGGCTAAAACAAGCCAAGAGATGACTATTGCGACACAAGGCATGACGACATGGATGAAATGAATCAAAAAGACATGAGACAAGACCAGTTTAAGAAAGAATCACGTAGTTCTCAACCCAAGAAACCAAGTTTCAGACTGTGTGAAGATAGATGGCGGAAAAATAGACCCATATCAGAGACCAAATTTGATAGAAGTACAACTGACTGGCAGATTTTAGCTCACTATTTTGGACAAAAGACTCCAATTTTGCGCTACAAAATGCTCTGTTGCGTGAAGTTTCTCACTGAACCGCATGAATAAATGCTCTCTTCATGTGAAGAATGACACCAATCGACAAAATAAAAGAATGACAAAATAATTACACTGTTGCCAAATGTCACGCGACAGTATAATATGTATCAAGCAAAGATTCTCACCGAATGATGTGAAGATTGGGAAATTTCGCGCAAAACTATGCAAATGTTGAAAAAAGGATGTTTATAGAATCAGACTGTTAAGACCAGTTTGGGTTTTCCAAGATGAAATCATGATGTTTTCTGACAGATAGTTCAAGTTACAGATTGTTTTGGATATGTTCAAGATTGACAGTTTGTGTGTTTTGACGATAGTTTCGATTGTTCAAATAATACACCCATGAAAAACACATTTAAATAGAATGTTTGTAGTACCAGAACAAGAACATCACAATCCTAGGATAGCTAGGACAATATCTGTTGAATCCCCACTTGATCCAAAGTTGAGCTACACTTATTTTTAGCGGATAACTTAGAAGCTTGGAAGCACAGGCTCCTCCTTACATATGCACTCACTTCTCAGGCATACCAAGCTTCAGACCCCAAAGGAATTTCTTCCCAAAGGGATGTTATCTCTACTAAAAGCCATAAGAATGTGGGGCATCTTAGTCAGTCTCTGACCTTCCGTGCCAACAAATAGAGGGTTTTTGAAAAACTAGAACAATAGTTTGTAGTAAGGACATCCGTTCAAGTGGTTGTGATCAAGTCATTTTCCAAATAAAGGGGGCTCTCCCAATCCATTCAAAGCAAGGCTTTCACCTTAACATTTTCAGGACTTTAACGCACCACTAGGGTACTAGTGGAGATTTTGGTTGCCACAATGAATTCACATCTGTCTATTGTGACATTAATCACAATAGCATTTTTTATATACCAGTTTGGAAGGGCTTGGCTTTATCCTGTTACCGGTTGGGCATCCACTCTCACCAGCTCTGCTAAAGCTCTCGGGAGGTAGCCACTCTAGAAGAATCACATGAATTCATCTTACACCCAAGATCCATAAAGGCGAGGGGAGAGGATACGTTCATGTAGTTCTTAGGATTACAATCTAAAAAACACTTCAATCACACAAGACAGTGATTCATTTTAAGCACCAACCGAAGTGTGTTTTAACTACTAAAAATAGATATAAGAAGTTGTGAAAACATGCGAGGTCTTCGACAAACGTCCTACAATAAAACCCATTAGTATTTTGTAATGCCTTTCTTCATATCAGCGTCCTACAACAAACATGTCAGAAGTTTATGATGGCTTTTCTTTGTCTCAGCGTCCTGCAAACCACTCTTATGATGTTTCAAAAGATAAAATCAGAGAAGCATAGATGTCAGAAAATAGGAGGTGGTTAGAAAACCAAGGCAATGAAATATCAAACTGAAAGCTCTGGACTGTAATTTCACGTGATAAAGTATGCTAGATCGTGCCAAGAAGTTATGTATGCCACGCGAAGAACTAGAAAGTTCGCGCAAAACGTATAGAAAGTTCGCGCGAAATTAAAACAGAACTTGTACGGAAGTAGGGACAGAATGCAAAAAAGTGAAAAAGATGAAATGAAATGAGGCCAAAATAGAAATGTACCCACCCCACGGTGGGCACCAGAAATGTATTCAGTAAATTTGGCCTTGTTAATTCACCATACACTTCAACATAGTCCTTCTTCACCAGGTACATACAAGACTGAATATGAGATTATTCATTCTGTCTGCCTGCATGATTTGACCTATTGCCTTCTATCCAGATGGGGTTTTTGAAATAGCTCTCAGAACGAGAGTCTCATAACCATAGACCAATCTTCGAACGAAGGATTTATCTCCATGAATGCAATACAATGCGAGATTATTCTAAGAAATGAGAGATGTGAGATTAATCTAAGACATGATTTCAATGCAATTATTCTAGAAATTGAAACTATCTTATTGCAAAATGATATTACTCTATATGAAGTTATGGCAATAATTCAGCCTTCTAACAATGCATATTTTTGCCAGGGGTTTTGAATGAGGAATGAGAGTTATTTTATAGACTCAGAGATGATCAGAATAAAAAGTTTCTTCTTTGAAATAAAACAGATAGAAAAGCCAGTTTAAATTAGAAAACTTTATTTGAAAGAAAACAAATAAATTGTTTTCCCTTTTCTTCAACTGTTTTCTTTCTTTGATTCAATTCAGTTTTATTTGATTTAAATTGTTTTCTTTCTCTTTAAAGAACAATTAATTCAAAGATTCTATTTCTGAACAAAAAAAAGATTTTTGAGAGATTATCCAATTAATTAAATAAATATGACCTCATAATTGCTTTTTCTCAATTATCTGAATAATTAAATTCAATTATTGAAATGGGGATATTTATTTAATAATTAAATATTATTTAACTCCTTTTTTATGTGTCTTGGCTAAAGAGGGTGAATTTAATTTAATTAAAGTGCTAGGACTTTATAATTAAATTAATTCAATCATAAGGTTTGTTTAGCCAATTGGTATTTAGGAATTAAATATAATGTATGATTAATGTAGATTTAGGATTTTCTACATTTGACACTTAGGTTGAGTAGAGTCAGTTAAAACTTAGAATTGCCTAGTACAATAGGACTTTGATGATCTAGAAGAATGACAAATGCAACAAAATTGGTTAGGGTTTCTACAAATCAATCAAAAAGTGCTACTAATCAGTCCCATATTATCCATGTTGTCATGGATATGCATAATAACGCTATAGACAAAATCTAAAGGCTACTAAACTTCTTAAGGAAATTCAGTAGTGTGGTTGAGGTCTATGGACTTGTTTTGTTTATTTTCCTTCTTGTCAACTATTGGTCTGTTGTTGGGGTTTACTTTTCTTTTCTTTTTCTTATGAAAAAAATTTATTGTAAAGTGTTTTCATTTCTCCTCAAAACCTATTTTACATTAAAAAAAATATTTTGAAAAGATATAGCTATATTCATGTAAACAAATAATCTCTTAGGCCTCTTATTGGAGGCATAAACAATGATAACATTCATAGGATTTTTGTGCATCAAGTAAAAAGAGCCTATGAGTGGATTTTGTTTAGTAGGATTTCAAATAAAAGGAAACACCTTGAGGAAATAATCAATTGCATCTTGCAATTTATATCCAAACCATTCTCTGATAATGCTCGTCAAATGCATTGAAGCTTTGAAGTAAGAGATCTAACATGAGACATTTGCATTGTGCTCACCAAAATATATCAAAAAGGATTTTCTACCCTTGAGATGGTGAGGTCCCAAGGAGAAAACATCTCTCTGCTACTTCATAGTACTAGAACTTTGGTGCGCTAGGGAGATTAATAAAAAGAATGGGATCTTATTGCTAGAAACACTGAGAGGGGGGGTGAATCGGTGTTTGTCACTTATCTTTATTTCATAAAATTTAAATTTAAATCAAATAGATAACAAATTAAGCATAGCACAATAACACATAACATAAGATATGATTACAAAGAAACCTTGATCAGAGGAAAACCCTGGTAAGAATTAGTACCCACAAATGATTGTACTAGTCTTGTGAACTTGTTAGAGTTTCTTTTCCCTTTTAAGAGCAGTCTTTACAAAGCAAGTACAATGACCCTGTTAGGATTCTTTACAAAACCCTATTAAAGGTGAATGGCTCATTGCCAGAGCTCACTTTCCAATACGATGAAGGCTACAACCTTCAGGCAATAGATATATACTATATCAAAAGATAAACTGTTGTAATGACACTGTTGTTTGATTAGTTCCTTTTATGCACTGATGCTTTAATCTCTTGAAGACTTCTACTTCATACTAATTTTATCATATTGATCTTCTGGATATATTCTTTTCTTATTTTCCACTCTTACACTTACTACAAAATTGCATGTTAAGTATATATACATACCTGAATAGACACGAACAAAAAAAAGACCTTAGTCGGCCCAAAAACAACATACACAACGCTTCCAAACAATTTGGCTTAAGCACGTTTACATGACTGTTAAAGAAAAAAATACAAACATATTACAATAGGCGCATGGCCATTACAAAATAAAATATTATACGGTAATCCAAAATCTGAGGTCGGCTTCATACTCTATTTTCTGAACTGCTAGTGGCACTTAATCTTGCTGTAAATTCTCTATACTGTCATACCATACCATGCATGTATAGACTAATCTTAATGACATACCATAAAGCTTAAGTATGGAGGTGCATATTCTGATTCAATCGTATGCACATGCGCTAGTGCTCTAATCAACTGCATATCTCTTTTCTGTTCTGTCTTCTGTACTTATCCAATTTTGTATCTTCAAAGTTGTGAACTTGTCAAAACTTCATATGACTTTGTTTCCATAATAACAACACAAAATTATTCATATACACTATGAGTGTCAACTTTCCAACAATCTCCCCCTTTTTCATTAATGGCAACAAAGGAATGTGGCCAAGTTACTTAATCTTTTACTTAACAACAAAAATTGTAAGTCTACTGTACATCATAACTTCGGCTATATATATTAAACTCCTTTTTATACACTACTCCCCTTTTGACATTAATGACAAAGGTGCCAAAAATTAAAGACCTAAGTACTTACTCTGAGTACACATCTGGGTAAGCAATCTGAAGATTCTTGATCTCTTGCTGCTAGAATGCCTTGAGTGCATCAATAGTCTAAAGATGGGCGCATAATGCATATGTGAGATTCTCCATTTTTGTTAGATCCATGCAAGGGCCTTGATCATATGTGATAATGGGTGTATCTATCTATTTGATTTTCTCATTCAATACAGCTAAGGAGGGCGCAAGTGCATTTCTCAGTTGGGTCTACTTGGTCCTTATCTTGCTGATCTCTATCTTGGCTTTTTCAATCTTTTCTATCTACCCTTGATAGATGTTGTTTTAGATATTGATGTCTTGGGAGGATGTTTCAACTAATCTCCTTATGTTTTCAACCAAGATGTCTGCTTCCTCAATCTTCTTGATGTGCACAGAAGTGAATTTTCCTCTGTCCATACAGTTAGCTATTACTTTCCTGCCTTTTGCTGCTAACTCTTTCAGAATTGTTTGGCCAATTTTCAATGAGTTAAGAGCTAATTGGAAGTTATTTATCAATTCATCTAATCATTCCTTTTTGTACTTCTCGTTTGTAGTTTTAGTAGTTGATTCTACTAAACTTGTGAAGTTTGCTTTGAAGCAAGTTAGGACACTGTCAACATCATCCAGTGACTGAATATTTGCCAATTTCTTCTCTATTGGCACTAGATTATTTAGAATGTTTACTAACTCTATAAAGAGATGGTTTCTCATAACTTGTTTCTCTTTGGCTTTCTCCATGGCTAATACACTAATTTTAATCAGGTCTTCTTCTCCCCATGCATCTAGGTTTGTTGAGTCAAGGGTCAAGCTTGACAACAATGATACTGATGGTTTGATAGATGGAGTGAATATAGAATTTTGACTATCCATATATTCACTTTTCACTGGGATCTCCATAGAGGGTGGTTCATTAGGTTCATCCTTTCTCTCTTCATCTTGTCCTATTGTTTCTCACGTAGGAACTTGTTCTTGCTGCAAAGAAGTATTATTAGTGCATACCTTCTCAGCTTCTTCAGTACTTACAAATGCTTCCTCAAACTTATTTAAGTCATTTTCTGGGACTGACATGGTGATCTCAACATCACTTATCACAATGGTTTCATATGAATCCTTGACTATATCAGAGAGTGATGTAACTTTGGGCGTTGAATCTTGTGTACCTGTCATAGGCACATTAAGAATCTCTGGTTCTTTATTTTTTTGGGGGGGGACTGGAGTCACTTTTGTTGTAGGCGTCATTGATGGATATATGTGTCTATCAAAATATACTTTCTCAAATTCTCTTTTAGTCCCTTTTCCAATCAACTCATACTCTTTGTTCATAGTGTGAAGAGTTCTTGTTTTGGTTCTTAGATGAGGTTTTACCAAATCTAGCAAAATTTCCTTCTCATCATGTGAGAAAATAGGGAGAAGAATGTCTAATGTTTCTTCTCTAATCCTCATATCTTCCTCTATTGCTTGTCTTTTCAATAGGTCTAGTATGTTCCATACTTTGTCTTGAATGACTGTCTTGAGTTCCCATACTGACCTTTTAAACTTGATCATATGAGATATAATCATAGAATGTATTTCCAATTTATCTATCTCTTGGTACTTGTCATAAACATTTTAAATTGAATCTAGTCTTCCTTCATTAATGATTTTGTTCCTTAAGACTGTTAGACTAGGTCTGAATCCTACCTCAGGGGGGGTTTGAGTGTTCTTTACTTTGCTTCGTGTTGTCCTTGAAGATGGGTGACCTATGGGAACTTGCTTCCTTCTTCTAGTCATCTTTCTTGGTACTGAAGGTGGAGAGGATTCCAAGTCAATAGTAGCTGAGGGTGCAGATATACCTTCATCAGATTTCTTCTTTTTCTTCTTGTGGATATCATCTGGTTTCTCTATCTTGACTTTTGCAAGTGTTTTTTTAAACTCTCTTGCAATCTTAGCTTCCCTAGCTTTACCTAGGTCTTCTTGTGTGACCCCATGAACTTTGAGGATGTTAGATGTAATCCTTGATGCCTTCCTCTTATTATTTGCAATATATAAGATAGAATCAACTTGATTTGTCTTCTCTCTGTATGTGCCCCATCTTGGCTCTTTTGGATCTTTAGGCGTAGAAAAAATAACTTGTGCATATCCTTCTAACACATGTTCTTCAACTTCATAACCAAGTGGGTGAATCTATTTGGTTCTTGGCTCAACTGCTTCCATGCAAGTACAGTCAGTTTCCACCATGAAGCATATGGTGTCCTTGCATTTGTCAACTATCTTCTCCGGTATTCTAAATCTCTTCTGCATCTTGATCCTAAACGTCTTGATCTCCATATCCATAGAGTCCTTTACACTACTTTCTGATGTAGCTTTTAATGAAATTTGTGACATAGTAGGTTTTCTCTTGTCTAGGTAAAGATTAGAGACTTTATCAACAATGTGGAAGTATAAGTAGATAATCAATGAGCCGAATTTGAATATTTTTCTCCTGTCATGCTTGATAGCTCTAATGTTCTCAATCAGTTGTGCGCACAATATCTCACAAAGATTATATTGTGTGTTATCTCTTGCCATCCTTATTGCTTCCAGAGCTATAGCTGTAGAGACACTATTTAGTCTGCTTGCGTGTTGAAACTTGTAACCAAGTATCATCGTGAGGAGTTTGAAGTCTTCTTCCACAATGGGATCAACAGTCATCCCACACCTATTACTCCTAGACAAGAAAGTCTTCCTAACCTATTTCTTTACATCCTTTCGAGTAGGAAGAACAGGTCCAACCTTGGAGAGTCCAGTCATCTCATGAATGAGGTTAGCAGTAATGCGGACAGGAACTTCACCAATCCAATACATATCATCATGAATCATACTGAGTAGAATTTTAACCCATTTTAGTTCATATAAATCATGCGCATTTGTATACTCAAAAATAGGGTTATCAGTGAGATGCGAGTATTCATCCTTGAATGATTAATATGGTTTCATCATTGATGCCATGAGCATTGTTATTCTGTTGTCACCCACAGATTCCTTCTTACAGTAGATGTAAGCACGTATGTCCTCTAAATGCACGACTCCTAGCCGAGTCTTGGAGAATGCCCCTTCTACATCATCTAGCACAAACTTGAATGGATGATTCTTAAACACATATCTCTTTTTCTCAGAGATGTCAAATATTGTAGGAGTAGGGCCATTACTTACTTGTAACTTTCTTAAGTAGGGTTTCACAGATATTTTGAAAAAATGTGTTCGCTAGGGTTCTATTTCAACTTTGATTCGCTTTTCTAACCAACCAATGGTTAACTTTTAATGCTTTGATGATAAATTGTCTTGTATTCTTTGATTGCTTCGATCTCAAATGCAAAAGTGAAGATAAAAGATCTTTTACTAACTTATAAAGAGTTTCTACATTTAATGCTTGATGTCATAATGCAGTTTATACTGAGAATTTAAATCTTTGTTCTTGTTGAAGTAAAAGCTATGCGTCCATGCATACTTCCTCAATTCATCATCAATTACATGAATCCATAAGAGCATACTCATAGGTGAGTATACCAGCCATGCAGGGGTTTAGAGCTTGAATAGCTCCCCTATGACCATGAGGGTCAACTAACTAGAAGTAGAAGTTGCATCCATAGTGGATGCATCTTATACCTTGTTAACATCATCACCTTTCTTTACTTCAACCCATATTTTACCTAAATCTTCTGTAGCTTTTACAAACTTGACTTCTCCATATTCTTCAAATAATGATCCTTTAGGCTTTTCTTGTCTTTCTGTTCTGGACTTGCAAAACCCTAATATATGTCCTGCTTTGTTACATGAGTGACATATTATTAGAGGTCTATTGATATTGTTTTTCATGCTTCACTACTTAGCTTTGTGTCCATTATAATTACATATCTGACATGTAATGTTTTGATAGTTTCTCTGAGGTTGATTTCTCTGATTGTATTGAATCATATTTCTTAGGTTCTGTTGTGACTGATTTCATTGACTTGTTCTTCAATGTATAGCCCTATGACCATATTTATTACAAGAATAACAATAGCCATTAAATGGTCATAAATATTTACAATCTCTTGCCAAATGTCCATGCTTGTTATAGGCACAACAAGTTTGGTTAACAATCTTGTGTTCATCTTTAGGAGGTTCAAATTTACCCTCTGCAAGATTCTCATTTTTCTTTGCTTCTGTAGATTCTTCTTGTGCTTTCTTTCCTTTTTCCATTGCATTGATTTCAATTTGAGCTACACTGTATCCAACACCAGTAATATCACCTCTTAGCTTTTGTGCATAAAGTTGTGATTGAATTAGATCAGAACTTGTGTGTAATTTATCAATTTTATCTTTTGCTTTTGTTAATTTAGATTCTATCTTTTTCTTGATGTTTTCCAACTCTAAGATCTTAATATTTGCTTGCATAAGTTCTACATCTAATTGTTTACTTTATTTGGTCTTTTCTTCAATAGCTGTTAGGATATCTATAAGTTGTTCGTTCAGATCTTCAATCTTTTCCTTTTGAGACATGTTTTCTTCATTCATCTTTTTGACCATTTTTCCCAAATCATTTGTAGAGCAATCTTTCAGATCTTTTCTTAATTTTTTGATAAGAATTTGGGAACCATCAACTTTTAGTTTAAGTTCTTCATTTTCTTTTTCAGATCTGTCAACATCAACAAGGGCTGCTTCAAGATTCTTTTTCAGATGTTTCTCTTCTGCTGAATCCATGATCTCCTCAAGTGGTTAAACTTTCTTTCAGAGGACCAGATCTCTAATACCAATTGTTATAAACACTGAGAGGGGGGTCGGTGAATCAGTGTTTGTCATTTATCTTTATTTCAGAAACTTGAAATTTAAATCAAATAGATAACAAATGAAGCATAAAACAATAACACATAACACAATATATGATTACGTGGAAACTTTGAACATAGGAAAACCCCGGTGGGAATTAGTACCCACAAATGATTGTACTAGTCTTATGAACTTGTTAGAGTTCCTTTGCCCTATTAGGAGCAGTCTTTACAATGCAAGTCCAATGACCCTGTTAGGAGTCTTTACAAAACTATGTTAAAGGTGAATGACTCACTGCCAGAGCTCACTGCCTAATAGGATGAAGGCTACAGCCTTCAGGTAATAGATATATACTATATCAAAAGATGAACTATTGTAATGACATTGTTGTCTGATCAGTTCCTTTTATGCGATGATGCTTTAATCTCTTGAAGACTTCTACTTCATAATGATTTTCTCATATTGATCTTCTGGATATCTTCTCTTCTTATTTTCTACTCTTATACTTAATACAAAATTTCATGTCAAGTATATATACATGCCTGAATAGACGCGACCAAAAACAAGACCTTAGTTGGCCCAAAAACAACATACACAAAACTTCCAAACAATTTGACTTAAGCGTGTTTACATGAGTGTTAAAGACACAATTACAAACATATTACAATAGGTGCATGGCCATTAAAAAATAAAATATTATACGCTAATCCGAAATCTGAGGTCGGCTTCATACTATGTTTTCTGAACTGCTAGTGGCACTTAATCTTGTTGTAACTTCTCCGTACTGTCATACCATACCATGCGTGTATAGACTAAGCTTGATGAAATATCATAAATCTTAAGTATGGAGGCACATAGTATGATTCGATCATACGCACGTGCATTGGTAATCTGATCAACTGCATTTCTCTATTTTGTTATGTCTTCTATACTTAGCCAATTTTTTATCTTCAAAGTTGTGAACTTACTTGTCAAAACTTCATATGACTTTGTTCCCATAATGACAACAAAAAGTTAGTCATAAACACTATGAGTGTCAACTTGCCAACACTTATTCTACACTAAACTATTCTAACAAATTAATAATATAGAATATTTAAAACATATAATAGGATAATAATATTCTGATTATAGAAGTGGAAACTATATGACAAAGGTTCTTGCCCTTAAGCTGAGAAAATACCTGCCTTGTATGTTAGTGCACCATCGAATGTTTTTGTGCTAAATTGTTGTCTATCCAAAAGGGGGACAAAGACTCTAAAATGAGTGAAAAAAAAACTCCCACATTTTTTGAACTTGTTCGCCACCAACACACTGAGAAAGGGAAAATTGTTGGGCTTGTATAGGTTTTTTCCCACTCAAAACCCCTTTCTAGTGTTTCCATCTACATAAAAAACTAGATTGATTGATTGAACAATAGATTGCATAATAGAAACAATCCCCACTATGGAAGGAACCCCATATTACTAGAGATTAAATGATACATGATATAAATAATAAAATAGATACATTGTGTATCATAAGAAATGGTGGCCATTGTTATGGAGGAAGATCACTCACCAAATCAAATGGATGGGGACAGATGATACATTAACTTAACACCCTCAAACCCAAATTAGATTAGCACAGCCCAAAAGGATGAAGGCATGCTAATGAAAAATCTAGATTTGAGGATGGATTGTGATTTTGGGATGGGTTCCTTTACTGTCAAATGTATATTATATGTAAAAATGGTATGAAAATCTATTCAAATCTATGAAAGGAATTGATATTATGATAAATGAAATGAAAAAAAAAACAAGATATGATATTAGATCTTATGTGCAAAGGTAAGTACAAGATGAGAAGTGGAGGAATGAACTCACCTTGAAGCTAGGAGAAGAGGAGTCAAATTTAGATATCATTTTGACTGTCTTAGAACTGTCAAAATCAGAAATGGTTCTAGATCTAGCACTCTAACACCTATAACTTCTAAGTATGAAAATTCTGGATCCAAAGGACTATGTCCAACAAAGTCTACCTTGTCCAAAAAATTCAACCTAGTCCTGGAGACTCTGAATCTGATGAAATTTGTAAAGGATTTGCCACTGATTTTGTAACTCCCGAAATATAGATCCAAAACTCTAAAAAATATGTTCCTACATAAAATAATAAGGGGGAGAAGGTTGTGGAATGGTGCTTTCCTTGGTCAATCCCCTGTGTAGGAGTCAACCTTGAATTGAAATAGAAATTACATAAGCACAGTAATGTAAACAAGATAAATGTCAGATTTAGCTTGCATGAAAAACCCTCACAGATGGATGTAGAAATCAGTCAAATCCATGAAGATGCTTGAAATGTATGTTTGGAATATGTTGTAGAATCAATGATTCATTCACAAATGCATGGATTAGACACTTGCCAATCCTAGATCTTGAATGAATGTATACTTAAAATCTTGAATCGAGAAGAGGAATGGAACTTCTTCCTTCCTTGAGAATTCCCCTACTTGGTCATCATGGGAGAGAAATTTTTTTCAATGAGTAAAGATTACCTTTTCTTTCAAAATGGATATTGAAGTAATGGAGACCTTCAATTGGATGCTTGCATGCAAATCTTGAATCCAAATCCCCAATGCATAATTTCAAACCTTTCTTGTACTTGAAAGATGTTTTTTTTCTCATGTATATGTTATGGATAGTCTTGGATGTCAAAATGAGAGGCCTTGATGCCCTTTTATACTCATTTGGGGATTCAATATTGTTGGGTAGAAAAAAACTCTTCACATTGGGCCTAGAGCCCACTTAATTGCAATTACCTAGGATGAGGTTGAATTGGGTTGACCATCTCCTAGATAAGGCCGACTTAGTTTGACCTAGTCCCGACATGTTAATTTTGAAGTGGATCCGAGTCTTAGGAATTGTGAAAATGTTTGGGGGAGAAAATGAAAGATGCGGGAAATAAAACATAAAGAAATTCAGATCTTGAAATCACCAAAATGGAGTCTAATAGGTCCTAAAGATGCCAATAATGAGTGTTAACATTTTTGGAGGGTACATATTGATATGCAAGAGATTAACATCTTATATTGTTAGATCCAATAAAAGATAAGAAAGTGTTATGCAGCTATGGAACCTCTCTCGAGATAACATCCATGAGCATAGATGATAGGAGCTTAAATGTCATGAGTGTAACTATATTTCGAAAGAGTTTCATTTGATTGATAGAGAGAATAAGAGAGCCTTCGATCTAATAGGTTGAGATTATCAAAATGAGGGAGAAGAGAGAGTTTTTTATTGAAACATGTGATAATATAGCCACCTCGAACACCTTTTCATGAAGGAACATGCATCAAAAGCATCCTAATGTTGAATATGTGTTTTTTGAAACTTGCATCTTTTCATGATATTTGCATCCATGAGATGTCATTGCATTGCACTTCCTTCCAACCAATTCGATCCCAAATTTGAACATAGATTGCTAATGCTTCATCTTTGCAATATATGAAGTTAGAATTATGAAATCCTGATCATGAGTTTTATCATAATTGCACCAGGCTCAATGAACAAATGTCATAAATGTATCATCTAAAATTTGTGACACTACAATATAAAGCTATTAGTGATGTCGTGATAAAAGCCTAAGCTGCAAAACTCAATGCTCTACTATATAGGAAGTTTGTTTGTCCTTTTTTTTCATCTGAATGCAACACATACTATTGCGCAAATGAACACTAATAAGACAACTAAGAAAGCCTACATAAACTCTAAATCAATATGGTGGATAAAGATATTCCACATTAAATTAATCTTGTTACAATAAATAATTTTTACATACCAATCATTGCATAACTCATAGACCTCAACGACTAAGACATGAGAACTCAAATTCAAATTAGTAACTTGCAAGCAAAGATACCAAAGAGCATAATCCTATAGAAGAGATAATGAAACATCAAATCAACCACATATTTGATTAGGCTAAAATTCTGACAAATAACTAAGCATAATAAAGGAACTAAGAAAACATCTAAGAGATAAGAACAACCTCTTAATACCAAACCAAACCAATGCCTAACAATAAAACTTGATCATGTCAATATAATTAAATTCTACAACTTATAAAGGCAACTTTGTATCATATGTTCGGAGTTCTTCCCTCATTTCTTAATGTCCACTATGTTGAAAGGAACACCAACTCTCTTAGAAGCAACAAGGTTTGATTTTGACATGGGAGAAAATTTAGGCTCCTTTGTCTTCCTACAATCTTGAGGTGCATTCTGATTTGAACTAATGTGGGAGACTATAGTATGTGTGGCTGCTTGTGAAGTTGATGCTTGAGCCATTGTAGGTGGTGTAGCATTCTCTACTGCTCTCCTTTTTTATCTTGTGTTGTGTGCCACAACATCAGTACTGGTCTAATTCATACCAGTAAATTCCTAAACTCCATTGATGTCGCCATGTGGGATGCCCTCTCTCTTCAATTAATGAGGAGAAAAATCAATATTTACAGTTGCAGAACATTATTTTGAGCGAGAAATGAGGGAAGAACCTCGAAAATATGATACAAACTCTCTGTTTTAGTTCAAGCATAACTCAGGTATGCAATTTAAAAGACTAACGTAACAAGGGTTTTATTGCAGGATGAATGATCAGGCTGATTAGATCGAAGGTCTAATGCTTGCATGTAGAGTTCATCATTTTTTGATGAATAGTTCCTTTCCATTAATAAATTTCAAAGTTACATATTCACAAAAAAGGGGCCGGGGGATAAATAAAATCACCCCGTAGAGTCACTCGGCCAAAGCCGGATACAGATAACTATTCATCAAAAAACTATAATGCCATTAGGCAGCAAGAGCAGTAGCAGCAGAAGGTGGAGGATCTTTATCATCTGATCCCCACTTCGGAGTGGGATTGACAGTAGGGTCGGGAGGAGGCCAACCATCATTCTCTTCTTCTTTTTCTTTTTCTTTGTCTTCCGCCCTAGGCGGGGAAATAGCAAGCGCCAGGCGTGGGAACTTGGAGGAAGTGGCAGGAGGCCAATCCCAGCCACGGCGGGAACCAGGAGCATCAGGAGGGGCAGAATGCACAGGGGAAGGCCCCCAACCAGAAGTCCGCCGCGGTGGAGAAGCTGAGCGGCGCCGCCAACCATCCCCACCTCCTCTCGGAGAGTGGTGGCGAGGGGCCTGGGACCGTGGCGTATGAGAACGGCGCGCAGAGGAGCTGCGCCCGCGGCGGCGGCCTCAGGGAGGCGTGCCCTCAGCAGACAGAGCATCCGGAGGCACTC
>MU224144.1:661133-671979 GCA_018584345.1 Thuja plicata
TTTGTTTGGAGGGGTTCTGTTAAGTTTAATTTCTGCTTTTGGACTGGCCCTGCGTGGCCCTGGAACTTTATTTCGATGGTGGTTATGGCTGCTAGTTACTCTAGTTTTTTACTGTTATGCAGAACTATGATAGTTGTTTTTGATAGAGGTAAAAGCTTAGATGCTGGTGATAACAGTAAATAGTTAATTCAGCTTGCTCTGTGACTCTGCCATTAACCTGCTGTTAATGTGCCTCCAGTCCCCTGTTCTATGGGCCAACACCCTTTTGCTGCTTTTATCTATCAAAAACATTTTCTACATCAAATGAATGCTCTCTGCATGTTAGTGTCTCGTGTTGAGGTTTTTAAACTAGGCTTATAATGTACTCTACTTCATTAAGTTGAGATGAATCAATAGTTTTGGTTTTAAATGCATTATTTTAAAGTTCAACAATATTCTTAGTCTAGGTTTGGCCAACCTCGGGTGTTTACACTTCAATTAAAAGCCTCAATGAATGCAAGTTAAAGAGTAACATGCATGATGTTTGGTTTGGTCCTAGTCAAGGCATGTTGTGGTCCACTTTGCAATCATTTCCACCACTGGAATGTGTAGATGTCGGCTTATTTTGAATTTTGTTCAATTAAGACACTTAGCCAACCTTAGGAGATTTTGTAAGAGTAAATGTAGATGTTATCTACTGCATCCTTCATCTCAAGAATCCTAAAAGGGATTTGAGGCAGTGCAGAAGTAACAGATAGAGTAGAAATGAGAAAAAAAAATCATTTTTTCAATTTTTTTCTATGGTTTGGAAATGCACATTTTTTAGGCCTTCGGACCAGAATTTGAGGTTGAAATTATCATCCGTCACTTAGATCAATGTTTCAAATGTAGGGTGCTAAGGGACTAATTTTAGCTCTCTTGAAGACCTTACCAATGAGGTATTTTGTTTAGAATTTTTAGCATCTAGTTGAAATAATTTTGAACAACTATGGAGGGAAACCTATATTACTAGAGATTAAA
The DNA here is from genome assembly GCA_018584345.1 of Thuja plicata. Lineage (NCBI taxonomy): Eukaryota > Viridiplantae > Streptophyta > Pinopsida > Cupressales > Cupressaceae > Thuja > Thuja plicata. The sequence continues at coordinate 662,133 of MU224144.1, forward strand.
TGATACATGATATAATTAATAAAATAGATATATTGCGTATCATAAGAAATGGTGAGAAATTCTATGGAGGAAGATCACTCACCAAATCAAATGGATGGGGGCATATGATACATTAGGAAAAACCCCAAAGGCTCACCCTCAAACCCAAATTAGATTAGCACAACCCAAAAGGATGAAGGGGTGCTAATCCAAGATCTAGATTTGAGGATGGACTGTAATTTGGGGATGGGTTCCTTTAATGTCAAATGTATATTATATGTAAAAATGGTATTAAAATATATGAAAGGAATTGATACTATGATAAATGAAATTTAAAAAAAAAAAAGATATGATATTTGATCTGATGCATAAAGGTAAGTAGAAGATGAAAAGGGGAGGAATAAACTCACCTTGAACCTAGGAGAAGAGGAATAAACTTCAGATCTAGTTTTGACTGACTTAGAGCTGTCAGAATCATAAATGGTTTTGGATCCTACACTCTGACACCTGTAACTTCTTAATATAAAAATTATGGATCCAAAGGACTATGTTAAATGAATTTGACCTTGTCCAAATAAGTCAACCTAGTCCTGGAGACTCCAAATCTAATGAAATCTGTAAAGGATCTTCCACTGGTACTGTAGCTCCCAAAATCTAGATCCAAAACTATAAAAATATTTTTCTGCACACAATAAGGGGGCAAAGGTTGTAGAATGGGGCTTGCCTTAGTCACTTGTCCCTGTATAGGAATCAACCTTTAAATGAAAAATAAATTGCATAATGAAAGTAATGTAAACAAGATAAATGTCATATTTACCTTGCATAAAAAATCCTCACGGATGGATGTAGAAATCAGTCCAATCCATGAATATTCTTGAAATGTATGTTAAGAATATGTTGTACAATCAAGGATTCCTTCACAAATGCATAGATCTACACTTGCCAATCCTAGATCTTGAATGAATGTATGCTTGAAATCTTGAATGGAGAATAGGAATGGAACTTATTCCTTGCTTGAGAATTCCCCTACTTGGTCATCATGAGAGAGAATTTTTCATCAATGAGAGAAGATTACCTTTGCTTGAATAGATCTTGAAGAAATGGAGACCTTTAATTGAATGGTTGCATTCAAATCTTGAATCTAAATCCTCAATTGCATAATTTGAAACCTTGCTTGTACTTGAAAGATATTTTTTTGTCATGTATATATTATGGATAGTATAGGATGTCAAAATGAGACACCATGATGTCCTTTTATACTCATTTAGGGATTCAATATTGTCGTGTTGACTAAAAATAAAGATCAGGTAGAAAAAACTCTCCACATTGGGCCCAGAGCCCACTTAAATGTAATGCCCTAGGACAAGGTTGAATTAGGTCGACCTAGTCCTAACATTGATAATTTTCAAGTGGATCCAAGTCCTGGGAAGTGTGAAAAGTTTCAGGAGAGAAAATGAAAGATGTGGGAAAAAAGAATAAAGACATTCAGATCTTGAAACCACTAAAATAGGGTCTAATACATCCTAACGTTGCTAATAATGGGTGTTAGTTGTATAGGATGGTACAAATTTATAAGGAAGAGATTAACATATTATATTGTCAGATCTAATTAAAGATAAGAAAGTGTTAAATACAACTATGGCCCCTCTCTCGAGATAACATCCATGGGCATAGATGAGAGGAGCTTAAATGTCATGAGTGTAACTATATTTGGAAAGAGCTTCATTTCAGTGATAGAAAGAATAAGAGATCCTTGATCTAATGGGTTGAGATTGTCAAAATGAGGGAGAAGAGAGAGTTTTGTTGTTGAAACATATGATAATAGCCACTTCGAATGTGTTTGCATGAAGGAACATGAATCAAAAGCATCCTGATGTTGAATATGTGTTTTTTGAGACTTGCATCTTTTCGTGATGTTAGCATGACATGTGATGTCTACGCATTGCACTTTCCTCCAACCAATTTGATCCAAAATTTGAACATAGATTGCTAATGCTTCGTCTTTGCAATATATGAAGTTAGAATTATGAATCCCAATCATAAATTTTGTCATAATTGCACTAGGTTCAATGCACAAATGGCATAAATACATCGGCTGAAATTTGTGACACTACAATATAAATCTTTTAGTGACGTCATGATAAAATCCTAGGCTGCAAAACTCAACGCTCAACTATAAGAGAAGTTTATTTGTCCCTTTTTCATCTGAATGCAACACATACTATTGTGCAAATAAACACTAATAAGGAAACTAAGAAAGCCTACATAAATTCAAAATCAATATGGTGGATAAAGATAATCCACCTTAAATTAATCTCGTTACAATAAATAACTTTTACATACCAATCATTGCATTACTCATAGATCACAAAGACTAAAACATAGGAACTCAAATTCAAATTAGTAACTTGCAACCAAAGATATCAAAGAGCATAATCTTATACAAGAGATAATAAAATACCAAATCAACAACATATTTGATTAGGCTAAAATTTTGACAAATAACTAAGATAGTAAACAAACTAAGAAAACATCTAGGAGATAAGAAAAACCTCCTAATACCAAACCAAACCACTTCCTACAACTAAAACTCATCATGTCAATATAATTAAATTCTACAACTTATAAAGGAAACTTTGTATCATATTTTTAGAGATCTTCCCTCATTTATTACGGCTACGTCCACTATGTTTAAAGGAACACCAACTCTCTTGAAGGACCTTTAGAAGCAACAAGGTTTTATTTTGACATGGGAGCAAATTTAGGCTCCTCTGTCTTCCTACAACCTTGAGGTGCATTTTGTTTTGAACTAATGTGGAGTTCTTGAGACTATAAAATGTTTGGTTTCTTGTGAAATTGTTGCTTGAACCATTGTAGGTGGTGTAGCATTATCTACTGCTCTCCTTTTTCATCTTGTGTTGTGTGTCACAACATCACTACTATTCTAATTCATACCAGTAAATTCCTAAACTCCAATGATGTCTCCATGTGGGATGCCTTCTCTCTTCAATTAATGAGGAAAATACATATTTACAGTTGCAAAACATTATTTTGACAAGGAAATGAGGAAGAACCTTAAAAATACGATACAAACTCTATGTTATAGTTCAAGCATAACTCAAGTATTCTTATTTAAAACACTTACTTAACTAGGGTTTTATTATTGCAGGATGAATGATCAGGCTGATTAGATCAAAGATCTAATCCTTGCCTATAGAGTTCATTATTTGGAGGTGGAGGGTTAAATTTGCATGTACAATTTAAATTTTTTATGTAGATTTAAATGTTGAATATCGATGCAAGTCCTCTGCCCACAAAAAGAAGGGTTGGAATCTTGGGACATAATCTTGCCTATGATGGAACACTAGCCATTGAATAGATGCATTGAAATTCCATGGTGCCCTTTCCATGTGGGCCTCACTGTTGACTGTGATTAAATAGGGACCACCATCGATTGGATGGCTCATGTTGCGTCAAAGCTTTGATGGGATTTAAAGGAATATTCACCACAAAGGAATGCTAGCCACCCATGACTTGTGTTGAATCTATAGGCTAAGAAGATTCTAAGGAATTTTGGTCATAGGGCTCCAATATTTCTCTGCACTTCCTTTTTTAAAGGAAGGGTTGAAGACTTAGGAAGATATGAAGGTGAGAGTGAGCAATGGGTAACTTAAGAGGTAGGGACCAGTCAATGTGAAAGGTAAAGGAATCGAGGTAGTCACTTAAGTTGAAAGTGATAGGGCCAGCCAGTCAACATAAAAATAAAACATGGAGCCTAGAGTGGACTAGGGTTTAGGGTTTAGTCTTTAGGGGTTTGTGACTCTAAACCCTTATCAAAATCATGCAATTGTAGAGTGGTTAGCCCCGTTTGGGTGTCTCAAATTAGATATTAGTACAAGGGCTAAGGGGGGTATGGAAATGCCTACAATTGCAATAGGAGTGGCACACTTCTAAGAGCCTTTAGATCAACATGGTATTGACTTGTGTGGTATTTCTATAGTGGCTTTGACTCTTACCTTTAATTGAGGTTGTTTGTTGTCTCGTAGATTTTATAAGGCACAAATTTATTCTACTTGTGGAGAAAAAAACTTTCATTCCTAGAATATACAACCTCATTAGAAAATTGATTTTAGTGAGATTAATCTCAACATATCCATCACAACTCTCATACTTCCTAAAGTCCTAATTGTAAGTTAATAAATTCATCTACCTCAATATTGTTATCTCACTTCAATTCATGACACAAAGTTCTCTAACAAAGAAAAGAAGGATGTAGAGGACAATGTTGAATGTGAGTCTTTTGATCTCTTTCTAGGTTGCAATAGTTTATTGCTATCTCACTTCAACTCATGACACAAAGTCTTCTAACAAAGAAAAGAAAAATGAAGATGACAATGTTGATCGAGTCTTTTGATATATTTCTAGATTGCAATAATTTAGTGCTATCTCACTTCAACTCATGAGACAAAGTTATATAACAAAAAAAAAAAGAATGAAAGTGAGAATATTGAATTTTCTAGATTGCAATAATTTATTGCTATCTCACTTCAACTCATGACACAAAGTTGTCTCACAAAGAAAAGAAGAATGAAAGTGACAATATTGAATGAAGTTGTCTCACAAAGAAAAGAAGAATGAAAGTGACAATATTGAATGGAGTCTTTTGATCTCTTTCTAGATTGCAATAATTTATGGAATAAGTTAGATGACCGGAACGAGTCTCCTCTCACTACAGAATAAGAAATATCAACGTGAATCCATGCAAGAGTAGTACGGCTGATGTGACATACTGATGCTATAACGTCAGGGATTACGTGAGGAGCCGAATCCATAATTTCCATGTCCAATATATGGTTGGGGTTTATCCAGGCACTGAAGACTGATTGTACGATGTTGTGTTGCTTTCTGCAGGAGGAGATTCCTCCTCAAATGATGACACATTGGCTCCAATCCAGTTATGCTCCATATTCTATCTTGATTGGATATTTGTAAAGATGGCAGGCCGATTGCACTCATTCCTTTCTTATGCCTGTCATTTTCTATTTATTCATTATTGCTTCACATTTCAATCCATTTTGAACACAAACTATATTTCAATTGTCAAATAATTCTTTCAGTGAAGCAATATCTGTCAATTGGCAATGGAATGGACTCCACAAACAGAAAAAGCAATCGCATATTTATTTTATTTTTCTAGCTAACTCAAATAAAAAACGGCATCAAGAGTTTTTGTTCAAACAAAATACACGTCTTCCAAGTTAGAGTCAGTACAGAAAATGCCTTCAATCTCTTCTTTGTCTCTTAATGATTAATATTCATGGTTAATGATAAACTAGCATTATAAGCTGGTGCCAATATGTTAAATATCATATTAAGCTCTTAATCTCAATGTTCTTAGAACAATTGTTTTAAAATAATTGAATGTTTTTTTGATTGTTTAATTCATAAATAAATATCTTTATATTTCATAACACAACGACATATAATACTAATGTGTATCTAGCTGTTTTCCAATGACTATTGATAAAAATGGGAACTTGGGAAATTTAAATTTGGGAGTCAATACAAGTTCTTGAACATCACATCCAAACATAAAAAGATTGACTTAATATATAAGGAAATGCAAATCTCACGATTAATAATAGATGCATGAATATGTAGGCTAATGGTTGGACAAATATATTAAAAAAATAATGGTCGTAAATAGCTAGCAAATTGTTAAACGTATAAGAATATGCATAAGTAACAATAGATGAGAATGGATAGTGATTAGGGATGTGTCACACTAAGGATAAGGACATGTCACTTGTTATAAGTCATTTCATCAAAATGGACCAAAAATTAAATAGAAATTGACTTAGAAATACACTATCACTATAAGTAGATATCAATAACATTATTGAAATGAATTCTTTAAATGATTTCATAATATCATGTTGCATTGGTTTATAATTTTATTTATTTTTAAATATCTTCTAACTATTTAATTTTATATTTGAAAGTAAATATATAATTGTATATATTTAAACTCACAATTGATATATTAGATTATTTTATAACCTTTGATGTTATATTCATAATTAATATTGTTATAAATGTTTAATTCTAATGTTCAACTTGTTTAATTTGGCACATAAGATCAATATTTGATTTTTTCGTCAATCATGAGTTTAGTCTCTAATGGTTTGTACTATTATGGCATGTCTTACCTAGGACTATAAAATACAATTTTCATATTGCTTAATATAAGTAATGAAATGCTATAGTACATCCCAATTTTAAATATAATACATGTCACTTTGACTTGACACTATTAGAATTTGATCATTACTCATTGTCATGCACTCAAAGAAACTTTGATTAGGATGTTTGGGATCATGTATCTAAATAATCTTCAAAGACAATTACTATTGCAGGTCGGGCAAAAATGAGTAGTTAGTTGTGTTATTGGTATTCTTATTTATGTCAACATGTTGTTGTTGTTGTCATTAGTGACTAATTGTTGTAGATTGTATTGAGTTTCCTATGTAGTGATGTTGAGAGTTTTTCTCCACATAGCTTATATGTTTCAAATCTATTAGTGTAGCATGGATATGTTGTTAAATAGTGTTTGGGTGTTGTGGATTCAAATTTTTGTTCTTTTAATTGTAGTAAAAAATAATTGGTGTTTATTTGAGTGTGGTAGTGATTGATAAAGTTTTATACATGAAATGAATGCTCTGCATTTCTCTACATGTTAATTTGTGGTGTTGAGGTTTTCAAACTGAGCTTGTAATGTACTCTACTTCATTAAGTTAAGATGATTCAAGATTTTTGGTTTCAAATGGATTTTTTTAAAGTTCAACAATATTCTTAGTCTAGGTTTGGCCAACCTCAGGTGTTTACACTTTAATTAAAAGCCTCGATGAATGCGAGGTTAAAAGTAACATGCATGATATTTGTTTGGTCATATTCAATGCATGTTGCGGTCAACTTTGCATTCCTTTCCACCACTGGAATGTTTTGATGTTGACTTATTTTGAATTATGTTCGGTTAGGACACTTAGCCAACCTTAGGAGATTTTGTAAGATTGAGTGTAGATGTTATCTACTTCATTCTTCATCTCAAGGATCCTAAAAGAGATTTGAGACAGTGAAAAAGTAACAGAATGAGCAGAAATGGGAAAAAAAACTTGTTTTTTCAATTTTTTTCTTTGTTTTAGAAATGAAGATTTTCAGAGGCCTTCAGAGTGGAGTTTGATGTTGAAATTATCATCAGTCACATACCTCAATGTTTCAAATGTAGCGTGCTAAGGGAATGATTTTAGATATTTTGAAGATCTTTCCAATGAGGTATTTTGTTTAGAATTTGGGGCAACTAGCTGAAAGTTATGGCCCTGCGAACTGGGGTAGCAAAATGCCAAAATTGACCAATTTCTACTTAGCCCACGAGCCTCTCTTTTTTCAAATGTTTCACCTTTCAATGTGTACTCATGGTAGCGAGTGCCACATGTCATCATTACGGAGTTTCTAAAGGCCTAAAGGAAGAAAATACTCAAAAACTCCTATTGTTACAACACATGTCCATTTTGTGGTTATGTCAATCAAGTCGACCTGTGGGGCCCACATCCTTCAACGAATGTGTTATCTTTTATTCAGCGGTGCATCCTGAGGTAGATTTGATCCAAAAATGAGATCACTTCCACATGCAAAAAAATAGGAATCATTGTGAGGGGTTTGGAAAGGCACAGGTGGTGCTCATGTTGTGTGTGTAAGGAGAATAATGATGTAGAAAAGCATACTGAGATAACTATAACAACCTCCATGATGAGATCTACATGCTGAAAATATGCACAATATTTTTTCAGTTACAAAAACCTTTTCTAGTTATAGGGAATTGTTTCTATATAAGCTTGCAAGCACATTATAATAAAGGATCTTTAATCTTAAAGGTTCTGGGGCATTTTGGCTCACCATTCTAAAATTGAAGAACACTTAGGAATTAACTATTGTATCATGCTTCGACCTTAGCTTTGTAATCACATAATCAATAGAGGAGACATATTGGACTATGCCCAATTTTCTTTTACTCTATATTTTTCTCTGGTTTGTGAATAATAGATTTAAGCTCTATGTCATTATAGAGGGAGGTAGCTATCATATATTTTTCCACACTTTAATAATTTCATTATCAATACACAAGTTATTAAATCATGTTTTATACTCTTTCAATATTTGTAATTTGAGATTATAACATGTCATTTTTTTAGCAAGATTCTCATGGAATGATCATTTTAGTGAGATAATAAGAACATATCTTGTGGGTCTTAACAAATGCTTGTCACATAGAGATCTGAATATTTTGAACTATTTTTGTCTAACTTTTGTGTCTTGTTCTGCCTCCAACCATGAAGATTATTTGGTGTTTTCTGCCTAATCTTTTGAGAGTTTCTTGTTCTTCTTATTTCTAACCGGAGAAGGGGTTTCAAAATCTTTGGCTCATCACCTTTGTTTTTGTGTTTTATCTTTCTTCCCCTTTCCCAAAAAAAATAGTATGAAGAGACATCTTTTAAAATCTAAAAAATTGTTTTGTAGGGTACAATTTGTCCCACTCATGCAAAACTTTCAGATTGCCCTTATTTAGCAATGAGTCTCTTAGGGATCAAGAGTAAGGATGGTATAAGTAAATGATAAATGATTGAGGAAAGTGTGTGTATAGCAATATTTGCATGAGTGTTGTGCAAGTGTATGTGTGTATACAATGAAGATGTGTGAAAGAGGATATATATCCCTATATTTATGTTTTGAGTTCGTGTGAAGTGTGGTGTTTAGTTGTGTGTACTTTCATGTGTTAGCTATTGGAAGAAGTAAGCCAAATATATCTACAAGTATTTTAGTTACAAATATGTACCAGTGGTGGATATTTTATATGTCAGATTCTTGTTCATCTAGGCAATGAACCCTCCAATAGTGATCATTCTTTTGAGTAGTGAGCCTTTCCTCACTAAAATCATGTTAATTAATGTTACCCTAACATGTGTTCATATATTTAAGAATTAATCTTCTCTTAGACTTTTTTACTAACAGTATTTTCCATGTAATTGAATGTTTCAATGTGTATGGTGGTCACTATTTCTCATATGCTCTTTCATGTTTATATATTGTATCGTCTTAAAATGGAAGCACTTCCATGTTAAGTGTGTTTAGCCCTCCTTAGGGGATGTTTTTGACCTCCATCATATCATCCTCCCATTTTTGAATCATCTCCTTCTTCTGTGCCTGTTTAGAACCCTGATTGGGCCTCTCCGGGCACCTCCTACCCCACCTGGCATATTTTCTAGGGGTTCTGGCCCCCTGGGTCAGGGTCAACCTCGACCTTGACCTGGGTCCCCCTTTCAAATTTGGAAATCTATCAGTTGCCAGAGGTCATCAAAAATTCATTTCCCGCTTCCGAGTCAGCTATTTTGGGGTTTCAAAGCGGTAAATATTAAATTATATTTAACATAGGTCCTCTTCTAGGGGCATGGGTCTAATTGGAATTTAATTCTCCTATGTCAGACTCCTTAGAAGATTGTGCCCGAGTTTCATATAAAAGGAAGCCTTTCTCTCTCATTTTCTCTAAGTCTTCCAAGTGCAAAAAGCTCTAACCAAGATTTTGTCAAAAAGTAAAAGATTCAAGCATCCATTATTCTACATGTTTCCAAGCTTTCAAAGTGTTCAAGTATTCCTCTCAAGCATTCAATTTCTCCATTGAAGTTCAAAGATTCAAGATTTCAAGCCTTTGAAGGGATTTGGTTCAAGCATTCAAGATTTATCATTCAAGCCCTAGATCTAGACATCATGATGGTGTGATCTTCCTTCAAGATCCTTTGTGCATCCTCAAGACTCT
>MU224144.1:672033-693562 GCA_018584345.1 Thuja plicata
CATATCTATTCAATATCATAGCTTCATTGTTAGATTCAATTCTACTACTTGCTAGCATTCTTATTTCAATTATTGATTTCAAGGTTGATTCCTAAATCGGGGTTTGACTAAGGCAAACCCCTCCCCCCCAACAAACAATCCTCTTTTTCTTGCACGTACAGGTTCGGGACTATGGATTTGAACCCAGATCTGGATACCCTTTTCGGCAAACTTTTAGGATCTATGAATAGAGTCACTTTCGGATCTGTGCAGGTCAGGGTCGACATTATTGGGTCAAGGTTGACATTTGTGGGTCAAGGTCGACATTTTTCATAAGACGACATTAGAACAGAAAATGATTTTTGGGTTTTGTTCGTCTCTGCATTTCAGTTCCGGATCATACTTCAGTTTTTCCAGAAATAGCCTATAGACCTCAGAAAACAGCATTCTTTGATTTACAACATTTCAAGGTTGGTGCATTTCTCCTATCTATTTCAATTCAAATCCTTAATCATTCTAAATCTATCACACACTTACATTCATTTCAAAACATATTTTAAGAGGGAAACCTAGGATCTCCTTTATTCTTATTTCCAATAGATTGATTCATTTATGCATTGATCCTTTTTAGGTTGATCAATTTGGATCCTTCCTTTGTGCATTTGAGAATAAAAGGGAATATATTATTTCTCCCTCCAGTGTAAACATTAAATGTAAAGGTGATAAGTGATCTGAGTATCAAAACACTCTTATTCCATAAACATCATTTTTCTCCTTTACATATATTTTTGTGGTTAAATATTAAAGATATGTTTTTTGTGGTTTGGATTCAAGAAAAGATTTATGGTTTAGTTGGCAACTGATTCACCCCCCTTCTCAGTTGTCAAGTGTGAAATTAGAAATTGGCATCAATGCTTTGGTTCCTTGAACAAGAGGTTAATTACTTTCAGAGATTTTTATGGCACACAAACTGACCATTTATTACTTTGGAAGATCTACCTATGCTTACTGTTACAGTTAGTACAGAAAATGCCTTCAATCTCTTCCTTGTCTCTTAATGATTAATATTTATGGTTGATGATAAAATAGCATTATAAGCTAGTGACAATATGTTAAATATCGTATTAAGATCTTAATCTAAATGTTCTTAGAACAATTGTTTTAAAATAATTGAATGTTTTTTTTATTGTTTAATTCATAAATAAATATCTTTATATTTCATAACACAACGACATATAATACTAATGTACATATCTAGTTTTTTTCCAATGACTATTAATAAAAATGGGAACTTGGGAAATTTAAATTTGGGAGTCAATACAAGTTCTTGAACATCACATCCAAACATAAAAAGATTGACTTAGTATATAAGGAAATGCAAATCTCACGATTAATAATAGACGCATGAATATGTGGGCTAATAGTTGGACAAATATATTAAAAAAACAATGGTCGTAAATAGCTAGCAAATTGTTAAACATATAAGAATATGCATAAGTAAGAATAGATGAGAATGGATAGTGATTAGGGATGTGTCACACTAAGGATAAGGACATGTCGCTTGCTATAAGTCATTTCATCAAAACGGACCAAAAATTAAATAGAAATTGACTTAGAAATACATTATCATTATAAGTAGATATCAATAACATCATTGAAATGAATTCTTTTAATGATTTCATAATATCATGTTGCATTGGTTTATAATTTTATTTATTTTTAAATATCTTCTAACTATTTAATTTTATATTTGAAAGCAAATATATAGTTGTATATATTTAAACTCACAATTGATATATTAGATTATTTTATAACCTTTGATGTTATATTCATAATTAATATTGTTATAAATGTTTAATTCTAATGCTCAACTTGTTCAATTTGGCACATAAGATCAATATTTGATTTTTTCGTCAATCATGAGTTTAGTCTCCAATGGTTTGTAATATTATGGCATGTCTTACCTAGGACTATAAAATACAATTTTCATATTCCTTAATATAAGTAATGAAATACTATAGTACATCCCAATTTTAAATATAATACATGTCACTTTAACTTGACACTATTAGAATTTGATCATTACTCATTGTCTTGCACTCGAACAAATTTTGATTAGGATGTTTGTGATCATGTATCTAAATAATCTCTAGAGACAAGTACTATTGCAGGTCGGGCAAAAATGATTAGTTAGTTGTGTTATTGGTATTCTTATTTATGTCAACATGTTGTTTTTGTTGTTGTTGTCATTAGTGACTAATTGTTGTAGATTGTATTTAGTTTCCTATGTAGTGATGCTGAGAGTTTTTCTCTACATAGCTTATATGTTTCAAATCTATTAGTGTAGCATGGATATGTTGTTAAATAGTGTTTGGGTGTTGTGGATTCAAATTTTTGTTCTTCTAATTGTAATAAAAAATAATTGGTGTTTATTTGAGTGTGGTAGTGATTGATAAAGTTTTCTACATGAAATGAATGCTTTGCATTTCTCTACATGTTAATTTGTGGTCTTGAGGTTTTCAAACTGAGCTTATAATGTACTCTACTTCATTAAGTTAAGATGATTCAAGATTTTTGGTTTCAAATGCATTTTTTAAAGTTCAACAATATTCTTAGTCTAGGTTTGGCCAACCTCAGGTGTTTACACTTTAATTAAAAGCCTCGATGAATGTGAGGTTAAAAGTAACATGCATGATATTTGTTTGGTCACATTCAATGCATGTTGTGGTCCACTTTGCATTCCTTTCCACCATTGGATTGTTTTGATGTTGACTTATTTTGAATTATGTTCGGTTAAGATACTTAGCCAATCTTAGGAGATTTTATAAGATTGAGTGTAGATGTTATCTACTTTATTCTTCATCTCAAGGATCCTAAAAGAGATTTGAGATAGTGCAAAAGTAACAAATTGAGAAGAAATGGGAAAAAATTACTTTTTTTTTCAATTTTTTTCTTTGTTTTAGAAATAAACATTTTCAGAGGCCTTCAGAGCGGAGTTTGATGTTGAAATTATCATCAGTCACTTACCTCAATGTTTCAAATGTAGGGTGCTAAGGGAATGATTTTAGGTATTTTGAAGATCTTTCCAATGAGGTATTTTGTTTAGAATTTGGGGAAACTAGCTGAAAGTTATGGCCCTGGGAACTGGGGTAGCAAAATGCCAAAATTGCACAATTTCTACTTAACCCATGAGCCTCTTTTTCTTCAAATGTTTCACCTTTCAATGTGTACTCATGGTAGCGGGTGCCACATGTCATCACCATGGAGCTTCTGAAGGTTGAAAGGAAGAAAAAACTCAAAAACTCCTATTGTTACAACACATGTCCATTTTGTGGTTATCTCAACCAAGTCGACCTATGGGGCCCACATCCTTCAACGAATGTGTTATTTTTTATTCACTGGTGCATCCTGAGGTAGATTTGACCCAAAAATGAGATCACTTCCACACGCAAAAAAATAGGAATCATTGTGAGGGGTTTGGAAAGGCACAGGTGGTGCTCATGTTGTGTGTGTAAGGAGAATAATGATGTAGAAAAGCATACTGAGATAACTATAACAACCTCCATGATGAGATCTGCATGCAGAAAATATGCACAATATTTTTTCAGTTACAAAAACCTTTTCTAGTTAAAGGGAATTGTTTCTATATAAGCTTGCAGGCACATTATAATAAAGGATCTTTAATCTTAAAGGTTCTGGGGAATTTTGGCTCACAATTCTAAAAGTGAAGAACACTTAGGAATTAACTATTGTATTATGCTTCGACCTTAGCTTTGTAATCACATAATCAATAGAGGAGACATATTGGAATATGCCCAGTTTTCTTTTACTCTATATTTTTCTCTGGTTTGTGAATAATAGATTTAAGCTCTATGTCATTATTGAAGGAGGTAGCTATCATATATTTTTCCACGCTTTTATAATTTCATCATAGATACACAAGTTATTAAAATATGTTTTATACTCTTTCAATGTTTGTAATTTGAGATTATAACATGTCATTTTTTTAGCAAGATTCTCATGTAATGATCATTTTAGTGAGATAATAAGAACATCTCTTGTGGGTCTTAACAAATGCTTGTCACATAGAGATTTGAATATTTTGAACTATTTTTGTCTAACTTTTTTGTCTTGTTCTACCTTCAACCATGAAGATTATTTGGTGTTTTGTGCCTAATATTTTGAGAGTTTCTTGTTCTTCTTATTTCTAACCGGAGAAAGGGTTTCAAAATCTTTGGGTCATCACCTTAGTTTTTGTGTTTTATCTTTCTTTCCCTTTCCCAAAAATAATAGTATGAAGAGACATCTTTTAAAATCTAAAAAAAAAATTTGTAGGGTACAATTTGTCCCACTCATGCGAAACTTTTGGATTGCCCTTATATAGCAATGAGTCTCTTAGGGATCAAGAGTAAGGATGGTATAAGTAAATGAGAAATGATTGAGGAAAGTTTGTGTATAGGAATAGTTGCATGAGTGTTGTGCAAGTGTATGTGTGTATACAATGAAGATGCGTGAAAGAGGATATATATCCCTATATTTATGTTTTGAGTTTGTGTGAAGTGTTGTGTTTTGTTGTGTGTACTTTCATGTCTTAGCTATTGGAAGATGTAAGCCAAAGATATCTACAAGTCTTTTAGTTACAAATATGTACCAGTGATGGATATTTTATATGTCAAATTATTGTTCATCTAGGCAATGAACCCTCCAATAGTGAGCATTCTTTTGAGTAGTGAGCCTTTCCTCACTAAAATCATGATGTTAATTAATGTTACCCTAACATGTGTATATATATTTAAGAATTAATCTTCTCTTAGAATTTTTTCCTAACAGGGTTTTCCATGTAATCGAATGTTTCATTGTGTATGGTGATCACTATTTTTCATATGCTCTTTCATGTTTATATATTTTTGTGGTTAAATATTAAAGATATGTTTTTTGTGGGTTGGATTCAAGAAAAGCTTTATGAGTTTAGTTGGCAACTTATTCACCCCCCTTCTTAGTTGTCAAGTGTGAATTTAACAATTGGCATCAATGCTTTGGTTCCTTGGAGAAGAGGTTAATTGCTTTCAGAGATTGGTATGGCACACAAACTAACTATTTATTACTTTGGAAGATCTACCTATGCTTACTGGAAGGTGAAGATGTAGGGATATCTAATTTCAGTTAGTTATGAAGTTAAGAAGGTTGTTAAAAAATAATATGTGAAACTAGTGACATGGTAGAACACTTCTAATGATATTAATGCTTTTGAGGATAAGAATAAGGAAATGTATGCTAGTTTGAGTGCTCTTTCTAATACCTAGTTGACAAAAGCTTTATCTATAGAATCTGCCTATGTTGTTTTGAATAAGTTGGAGAATAGTTATGAAGAAGATGATACAGTCAAACAAGGTAAGTTGTGAAATGCTAAGGCTAAGTATGAAGTCGTACAGATGGAAGAGGGTGAAAACATTAAAAACAATCGCTATAAGGTGGATTGTGATGTAAATAAAATCAGACGTCTTGAGAATGAACTAAAAGAGGATGAAGTGATGAAGAATTTATTGAGAACTCTTACTAAACTCTATAGCTCTAATATTTTAGCAATAAAAGAATCAAGAAATTTGAATAATTACACCAAAGAGAATATATATGGAATTTTTCTTACTTTTGAGATGATATAATTTGGTACTGCCAGTGTAAGGATATAAACTACATTTAAAACTAAATCGGTGAAAGATGACAAATTTGATTACAAAGACATTGGTGAGATTGAGGGAAAAATTTTGAGAGAGATGAAGAAGGGAACTAGAAAAACTAACGTAATTTTCCCTTTAAATTTTTTAGTTGTGCAAAGATAGATCATTATGCTTGTAGATATCCTAACTAAATCATGGATAGTAAAAAGAAGGAGAGAAAAGGAAATTTTAACAAGATGGCTTATTAAATCAGAGAAGATGATAGTATTTCTAATGATGAATTTGATTATGGAGAAGATGATCAATGTTTACTCTTGAATGTAAAGGAAGAATATTTTTTACAAATGATAGTAAAATTGTGAAAGAAAAATCTATTGATGTTGATAGTAAAATTCTAGATACTTTGTCTTTTTCTTTCCATGTTATAAGAGATAGAGATGTTTGGATTATTGACAGTAGATGCTACAAGAGTAAGATGGTATAGAATGAGAAATATGATAGAGATGTTAGATTTGGATATAATCAAACTACTAGGATATTTGGAATAGGTTCAATAAATTTTGATGACAAGCTTAACACTGATAATGTTTACTATGTTAAAAGCTTGAATCGTAATCTTTTGTGTTGGTGAAATGTGTGGAAATGGATATAATTTTTTTTTTCAAGATGATGACTATGAGATTATGAAAATTTATGGAATAGTGATTGATGTTGGAAATAAGAAAAATGAAACCTTTTATCAATTGAAGACTACTAGTGGATGATAAAATATTTTGGGTTCACGACACAAGCTTTCAAAGTTCAATGGTATTCTTACTCTAGCTTTGGCCAACCTTGGGTGTTTACACTTTAATTAAAAGCCAAGTAGTGAATGCAAGTTGAAGATTAATTTGTATGTTGTTTGTTTTGGTTCTAGTTAAGGAATGTTGTGGTCCACTTTGTATTCCTTTCCACTACGTAAATGTTTGGGTGCCAACCTATTTTGAATCATTCTTAGTTAACATGCTTACCCAACTATGGGATATTTTACAAGACTAATGATAGTATAAGTGAAGGATAAATGATTTTCAAAATTGTGTGGATGTGTAGTTGTTCGAGTGCTATGCAAGTGTGTACATATGATATGTGGATGTGTGAAAGACAATTTATCTCTATGTATACATATATTTTTGGGTTGATGCAAAGTGTGGTGTTAAGATATGTGAACTTTCATCTATTAGATTCGAGAAGTGGTGAGATGAAGGTATCTAAAGATCTTTTAGTTGGACAGTTATATCAATGGTAGATCTTTTCACTTTTATTCCTCTTCATCTAGATAGAGAGCCATCTACTAGTGAACCCTCTTTAATATACTAAAACCTTTGGCAGTAAGCATTTCATTGTGAAACAACACCTTAATTGGTGTCACCCTAATATGCATTCATATCTTTGAGAATCAAAATTCTCAGTGGTTTTTCCCCTTAGAGGATTTTTCCTGTATATCTGGTGTTTCATTATGTAGAGTGGTTTTTGTTTTCACATGAAATTTCATCTTTGTAGCTTTATATGGTTAAATATCAAACATTGTTTTTTATGAATCTGATTCAAGGAAAGGTTTATGATTTTTATTGACAATTGATTCACCCTACTCTTATACATTTGTGTGTTTAATAGTTGGAATTAGAGATTTGATTCCTTAGAGAAGATGTTAATCGCTTGAGGAGATCCCGATGACCCAAAAAATAGCCATACCTTTGTTTCATGGATCTTAATATCCTTATTAGAAGGTGAAGATGCAAGGATTTATGATTTCTCTTTGTTATGAAGTTTGGAAGGTTTCTGAGAAAGCATATGTGAAACTAATGACAAGGTTGAATAATCCTTATGCGAATATGACTTTTGAGGATAATTAGAAGGTAAGTTATGTTATTTTTAGTTCTCTTTCTAAAACCTAATTAACAAAAATTTAATCTATAGTATATAGTTATGGTCTTTTAGAGAATACTTATGAAGGAGATGATACCATCAAACAAGCTAAGTTACAAAATGCTATGACTAAGTATGAGTGCTTGTGGGTGGAAGAGGATGACAATATAACAAGTTATCTATAGAAGATGGATGAAGCTATAAATGAGATCAAAGGTCTTGTTGTTGAACTAAAAGAGGATGAAGTCATGAAAAAGGTACTCGGAAGTATTACTACACCCAGTAACTCTAAGGTTTCTTCTATAAAAGAATAAAAAAAATTGAATAAATAGACTAGAGAATAGATGTATGACTCCTTCCTTACTTTTGATATGAGAGAATTTGGTGCTACTAGTGCAAAAACATAGGCTACATTTAAAGCTATATCAAAGAAAGATGAGGAATTTGACAAGGAAGATTCTGATGAGATTTATGAAAACTTTGTGAGAGGGGTGAAAAGGGGAACCAAAAACTAAAATGGTAAGTTGACCTTTAATTGCTTTACTTGTGGAAAGATAGGTCATTATGTGTCTAGATGTTTTGACAATATCATGAATAGTAAAAAATTAGAAAGCAAACGATAGTTTAATAAGAAGGCTTATTATGTCACGAATGATACTAATATTTCTAATAATGAATCTGGTTATGAAGAAGATGATGAATGTTTGTTCATGGCTTTAGAGGAAGAATATTGTTCTCCCAACCATGATGAAATTGTGAAAGAAAAATCTCTAGAAGTTCATTAGTTAAAATAGAATATACTATGGATTATTATTTTCTTGCTAGAAGAAATAGAGATGGTTGGATTATTGATAACAAATGTTCAATTCATATGGCTTGTGACAAGAATAAGTTTTTGAATCTTTAGAAATATGATGAAGATGTTGTTAGATTTGGAGATGATACAACTTTTAGGGGTGTTAGAATAGGATCAATCAGTTGTGATGGAAAGCATACCACTAACAATGTTTATTATATTATAGGCTTACATCATAATCTTTTGAGTGTTTGTCAAATGTGTAGAAATGGATATAATATTTTTTTTCAAGATGATGGAAATGAGATCAAGAAAAGGCTTGGAACACTGATTTTTGTTGGAAAGAAGTCATATGAAATGTATATCAATTGAAGACTTCTAGAGGTCAATGCAAGATTTTTGGTTTTGGAGGCATGGTTTCAAAGGTCAATGGTATACTTATTCTAGGTTTGGCCAACTAGAGGTTTTTAAACTTTAATTAAAAGCCTTGATGATTGTATGTTAACGAGTAATGTTTATGATGTTTCTTTTGGTTCCAGTTTAGGCATAATGTGGTCCACTTTGCATTACTTTCCACAAAAGGAATGTTTAGGTGCCAACCTATTTTGAATTATGTTTTGTTAAGATGGCTAGCTAACCTTGTGATATTTTGTAAGAGTAAGCATGGTATAATTAATGGATAAATAATTTACAAAATTGTGTGCAAGGGAATGTAATTGTGTAAATGTTATGTAAGTGTGTTCTTATGAAATGTTCATATGTGGAAGAGGATTTATCTCTTTATATGTATGCTCTTGAGATGGTACAAAGAGTGGTGTTGAGTTGTGTCAAATTTGACGTGTTAGCTATCAAAAGTAGTGAACCAAAGTTATCTATAGATCTTTGAGTTAAAGAGTTATATTAGTGGTACTAGTGGATCTTTTCTCTTTTATTCTTCTTCATCTAGGGAGTCATCCCTCCAAAAGAAAGACTTATTTCAGACAGTGAGCCCTCTAGAAGTGAGCCTTTCTTTGTAAAAGTTAGCTAACATGCATTCATATATTTAAGAATTAATGTTTTTGATTAAGTAAAATAGGTTTTAAAGGGTGCCTAAAACCTGAAACAGAGTGAAAGATCTGAAATAAATTCCAGACTGAAAGGACAGATCCAATCACATGAAACATGCCACCACAGGGTTGCTAACCAGGTTTTTAAGGGGTCCCAAAACCCTATACAATCAGATTTTGAAGGGGATCTAAAACCCCACTAAGACGAACAACTGCTAAAAGCAATAAAACCTAGAAAACTAGCAGCACAGAAACAGCAGCCAGGCTGCACCTAGAAATAGCCCCACAACCAAGATCAGGACCCAAGGGCTACAACCTAATCCAAAAATGGGGGAGTATATGGCTCCCCACACCAAGACCAAGAGAAACTAAAAGGATAGCCAGAATTGATAAAACACAGTTAAGGATCCCTGGCAAAAAAAACAAGGGTTTTGACATGGTCCCCAATACCAAAAACCTCCCACTAGAGGCAAACCCCAGAGAGGTAACAATGTGAGAGAAAGAAGAAAGATAAGCCTTAAAAACCTCTGATCTTCCCACACGAGCAACTTTCCTTCTGCCAGTCCAGCCATCACCAAGAGAAATCCTCTCCACCTCAATAGGAGCATCACCCACCTCAATAGGGTAAATGAAGATCTCAAAAATAGAAAGGACAAGCCAAATTATGCCAAAACCCAAGATCAAGTAGCCAAGATAAAGGAAAGAACCCAAACAACAACCATCCATCTTATTTGCATGGCTAGTCTTCACCTCAACAGAAGTGACCGCCCCTGCAATAGGTAAAGTAAAAAAGAGGGAAGGAAGAAAGTCAGGGCAGACCTGAACCAGAGTCATCTGAACACACTCCACCTCCATAGGAGACCATAGAAGAAAGGGAGAAGAAAAAACACTGAAAGACCCAAAGAGACGGGTTTTAAACAGCTTGGGGATGCTCCCCACCAGCAAGCTCTTCTCCACAATGTGAAATAAGTCGGCAACCGAGAAACACCAAAAAATAGGGCCAAGAGGTTTCAGTAGGGGAAAACCTAACCCAAGAGGAATGGCCCAAGAGTCCACTCCTCCAAAATGCACAACAAAGATCCTTCTCTCATCCACACATGGCGAAGGATGAATATCCTGGCCAGAAGGCCACCAACCCACCCAAAAATGAGCAAACAGAGCTGGGAACAAAAAGGCTCCTCATGAAATCCATGAAGGGCACAACCAATCACCGTACCAGCTCTACTAGCTACCCAGACAAGGAACTCCTCCATCAAGAGAAGAAGAACAGTAGTATGGGACCGTAGGAAAAAAGAGCCAAACCTGACGACACCCAAAAGCCCCACGCTAACAGAAGAATGCAGCGTGACCCACCAAGGATCCCCGTCCCCATCATCATCACCTTCATCATCAACCACCACCGAGGTGCCCTTTGAACTCCCGACGCCATTGGAAACCCTAGTAGTGTTGCTGCCACTGCTCCCACCCATTATCCATTTAAGAATTAATGTTATACCATCCCACATCCTTCCCTTTTCTGCTTATTTGGTAGGAATTTTCATGACATTGATTACGGTGATGGGCTATTTATTTTTCTTTGGTGGCATTGGGAGTTAATTATGATATTTTGATGGTTATGCTCTTGATAGGTACATAGATATTGATATGACAATTATTCATATTTCTCTCTCTATGAGTTTGATTGTGATCTTATGAATTCTTCTTTGATTACATACATACATGTGTGTGTGTGTGTATGTGTGCGCGCGCGCGCGCACTTCATTTTGTGATTCAGGTTTGTAGGTACTAGGCTTTGACTTCACCTAGCTCCACAAGTTGAAGTGTGCCCTCAAATCCTTGATGTTTGTTAAAGGGAGATAGTATGAAGTCCCATTTGAACCTAAGCTTTACCCAATCATCTTATGAGAAGGGTGATGGTGACATTGTGTAACCGATCACACTGTTAAGGTGACAAGTCTTGATCCACTTTATGACTGGCCTCGTATTGCCTGATTGTGTGTTTGCACTATTGGCGTCTCTTAGTATTTGTTGATGTTTGGTTTGCCGAGTAGCTTATTTGGTTGAATCTATGTTGTGATATTATTATCAAGATTCAACTATATGTTTTTTTGAGTCAAACTCATTGACCCATGTTTCATGAGTAGTGGTTCACATGAACCCATCTCTCATGATAATGAATGGAACACTTAGCAGTCATTGTATCTAGGTGATTCTCACAGAGGTGAAGCAATGTGACTTCTTGAGAGGTCTCCCATCTATGTTTCTGTCCATTGGTGCTCTTGACTTCGCTATGATTGATTATTTTGATGTTATGAGAATGTGATTATTAAACTAATTAATGTTCTTGAATGTTAAATTAAATTAATTAATGTTAATTAGTGTACCTATGTATATGTATATGTATATGTATATGGATATATAAATATGTATGCATACATACCTATATCTATGTATATATTGGTATATGGTTAATGTTCTTTTGTACGTTATTAACTACTCTTCTTAATTTGTCCTTTATAATCATTATAATTATTAATGATTCATTAATGTGTGTGTGTGTAAACATAGAGACATACATACATAGATATATACATACATATACACAGATATACATATATACACGTGCACATACATACATACATATATATATATATATAAACACATACATACATAATGACTGAGGGGAAGACTAAGACAATGGGCTGTGCAACAATAGACAGTCCAAGTATGTAACACAACCCTCTACTTTAATCTTCGGTATTTTGGAATTACCAAAGACACAAATGAGTTAGTGAAATAAACATGACGGTGGGAAGCACATATTGTCGAGGGTGCATGATTGATAGCCCATGTGGGGCTGAATAGATACGATATTGTAACTTTTAATGTGTACCATCCTTTGTGAACAGCTTTACAGCTCAACCAGAGTATGAGAATCAATGACGGTGGTGTTGCTTCTAGGCAGTTAAGTCTACAATTAGTTCATAAACTTCTGAGTAATACGTCTAAGGACACAAGGTCTTAAATGGGGATGCATGTACAGATACCAAATATTAATCCAACTGAAATTGAGGGTTACTATTTCAAAAATCATACCCTGAAATAACGGCAAATAGTTGGGCCCGTTACATTTTCTTTTAAAAAATATATCCACAATCACGTCCATTTCTTTTTCCCCGAAATGATAAAGCCATTCAGCTTTTAACGATTCTCAGTTTCCATATCCTTAACAGTTTATTAGGCAATTGAATGCTTAAAATTTTAAAATGTTTAGCTATAAGATAGTTAAATACAAAGAGATGGCCACAGTTAGAATTGTGTTGAGAGAACATAATCATAGACCTAGAGGCCATGAACAAACTATGGACCTCGCTGGATTTACATTTATATCAACTTTGGGTTACTCATTATTTATATTTCAAAACTGAAATTCAGTTAAATAATAAATTAAGATTAAAGAGTTACTCATCAATAAAGGCTGGAGCTTTGAATTCTCTGTACCAGCAATATAAATAAACCTACGTGCTATGTGCCTGCGCTGCATACATTCTATAAAACAAACACTTGCATGCAGTGAAGCAAAACTTACTTCATGATTTCAACTATAATGGTTTTGATTTTTAACTATTTGCGTTAGACAATAGAATTTTGTCCAGCAGCAGCATCGATCAGTCAATGTGTATCTGCATAAAGATATTGGACAGAGTCCACCTGCAAATATCAGTTAGCTCAAAATGTAAATAACATATAAAAAGGTCATAGAAGTACTCATTTATTGTGAACCCCTCTGAGATTCAAAATTTTCAACTTGGCGTGCATATCAAGTGGGTCTCACATGAAAGCCAGGACCTTAAATGTAGCTAAGGGCAACTTGCCAACAAGCATATGAAAGAAATAATCAAAATTCCATTTACATAACATGATGACGGCAAGTCATCCTTGGCTGCATAACATGTTCTGACCTACATGGAAGCATCCAGATGAACATGAATCATTATCATCTGTATCTCTGCCTCTGTATAAATCTCAAGATACATAAAGAATCTCTTGTATGGATGCTTAACCTACTTCCTAAGGGCTCCCAATAGGATTCCTATAGAAACTATAACCTTATCCATCTACTTCAAAGAAAAGGATTGAATAGCATCACCTAACATGCATTCTGATTGACCTAAAAGTTCTACCAGATCTAAGACCAAGACATTGGGCTGTGCAAGAATAGACAGCTTCCTAAGGGCTCCCAATAGGATTCCTATAGAAACTATAACCTTATCCATCTACTTCAAAGAAAAGGATTGAATAGCATCACCTAACATGCATTCTGATTGACCTAAAAGTTCTACCAGGTCTAAGACTAAGACATTGGGCTGTGCAAGAATAGACAGTCCAAGTATGAAAACACAACCCACTAGTTTAATCTTTGGTATTTTGGAATTACCTAAAACTGAATTGAGCTGTGAAAATAAACAAGAGGGTGAGAAGAATATATAGTAGAGGGTGCATGATTGATAGCAAATGTGGGGCTGAATAGATCTATATTGTAACTCTAATGTGTACCATCATGTCTGAGCAGCTTTACAGCTCAGCCAGAGAGTGCAAATCAATGGCTGTGGTATCCCTTTAGGCAGTTAAGCCTACAATTAGCTCATGAACTTCTGAGTAATATGTCTGATGACAGGAGGTCTTAAATGGGGAAGGCATTTACAGATACCAAATATTAATCCAACTGAAATTGAGGGATACTATTTCAAAAATCATACCCTGAAATAACTGAAAATGATTGGATCCGTTACATTTTCTTTTCAAAAAGTTAATCCCCATTTGACAAACATTTCTTTTCTCCCCCAAAAAGATAAAGCCATTCAGCTTTTAAAGATTCTCAGTTTCCATAACCTTAACAGTTCAGTTTATTAGGGAATTGAATGCTTCAATTTTTAAAATGTTTTTGCTATAAGATAGTTAAATACAAAGAGGTGGCCACTGTTAGAATTGTGTTCAAAGAACATAATCACAGACCTAGAGACCATGAACAAACTATGGACTTCAGTGGATTTATATTTACATCAACTTTGGGTTAGTCATTATTTATATTTTAAAACTGAATTTTAATTAAATAATAAATTAAGATTAAAAACAGATAAGTTTAAAACTTGACATTCGATTACAATATCTAAACTGCAAGTTGATCTTCAGCTGAGCTGTCATGAAGAACCTATCTGATTTAACAAGAGCTTGAAAACTTCAGAATCTTTATAAATGATGTATCTAAGAAACAAATCATAATCCTCAGCAATTAAACTTGAACCCAGCTAAACTTCTGATACAATTTCTCAATCAGTGAGCAGTGGCACATGCACCACATAGAGTGTACTTGTAAGTTTGATTATGGATCACATGGACGGGAGGATGTATAGTTGGACATTTTGAAGATATCGACTGAATAGCAAAGTTGTTTTCTTCTCTGCATACAATATTCCCTAAGTGGAAGATTAGTTTAATAAGGAGCCTTCACACTTGTCTCTAGCATGTACATCAGAAATAATAATTTGGTTTGGACGACGATATTGTCCCCTAAATTACTCATTTTCTCATATTTCCTTTGATAAACCATGAAATTATTTTCAACGTCCTATACGTCTTACCCACTGATTTCATGATATGCTTCTTTATAATTCAATACATGTTTTATTCTGTTTTCAAAACATTCTAATGTTATATTAAAGTTTGTAGAATCTTGATATATTCTGGATTTTATTCTGTTTGGATTCTTTTAGGTATGACGTTTCTCAGTTATTACATGATATTCTATATATTATTGCTCAAATATTTTTAATGAAGAAAATTATGAACTACTTTCAAATATGTGTAGGGGAAGAGCATCACTAGTATTGAAGCTAGTTTGGCCTACTTTAAGATTCTGAACAGTACATTGGATTTTAATGAATTTTTTTATTCTTTTTATATGTAGCTTAACTGCTTATAGCAATTGTTCTGGCCTCTCTGTAGTAAAGACGAACATTCTGGGATTTATTATTCGTGTAAGGATCAAAAAATATCATTTCAAAGTGTTGTCCAAAACATTGGCTATTGCTCCATGACTGGCCCTCTTTGACAGCCAAAAAAAATGCACACTTGATCTACTACTTATGAACAAATGCTTCCATAAACATGCATAATTGGTACCAATAACATTGTGTAATTTCAATAAATAGATAACTAACAACACTTTAGATAATTTTTTAATAGATTTTTAATTAACAAAATTCAATATACAAAAACTTAAAAAATGAATGGTAACTGCTCCTAGATCAGGTATACCGAACTAATGTGAACATAAAAGGACAGTATTAGAAGAACTAATCCTAAAGATTTCTGAAACAGCAAGTCCATGTGATAAAGAATGAGTTTCATTTGAAATATATGGGTACATGACCAATACGCATTTCACTCAATGGGATAAGGACAAGTAATACAGTGCCCTATTTGAGTCTGAGATCACAAGTTTCAAGAAGTACTTGATGATAGTTGAACGAGTAATGTCATTTCAATTGTCTTTATACTTGGTCATTGAGTTCGGACTAAACAAATGCAGAGTCACACATTGTAGCTGAGATGATCTTATTTAAGGTGTGGTGGGTGGGTCTCATAATATATCTGATATTATTATATGGATGCGGTTATTCTTCATGTAAAATATACTGTTGATCAAATTTCAAAAAATGGAAAACACAACAGGTTTTTACTAAATTTTCAGCATTTGTTCTTTATGATCTGCATATTTTATGGTGGAAAACACACAAAAATTGCTAAAAATAATATGTTTATGTAAATCTGAAAAAAACGTTTGACTTTTTTTTATCTTTGATACATTTTACATAGAAGATCGCTACCTTATTATATGATCCTCCAAAACAGCTAGTACAATGGGGTCCCCATAGTTTTTTAATTTGTTTGGTGGACTCAGTATTTGTAGGGTCATTTTTCAATCCAACTAAGATATTTTGGGCTACATTTGCCTCCACCGCCAATACTGCTGCCCCTGCTTGCTCAGTGCTCCATTAATTATGGAGAGCATTGGGATGATTAACACCCTTCAAATTTCTATACATTCAAACATAAAGATCTCTGTTATTATTCTTATCATCATGTTTCCCAACATCTATTATTTATTCTATAATATAATATTGAGTGGTTAAATGGCTAGTTTTCATTATCAGTTGCATCGTAATCAGTTATCTACCCAAATTAAGTAATATTTGTTGTTAATGGCATTATGTTTTTCGGCAATATACATTGGAAAAGCAAAGGTGGTCAATAACATTTTTGTGCAGTCTTGTAAAAGAGTGACAATTGTATGGCTCAATGTGAATTACGTCTGGGCAAACTGCAAGTGGTTTTCTACTCAATGATTTGAACTGGCAATGGAAAACTCAACAAACATATGTAATCTTAAATCGTACGTCCCACCAAATTCTACCTTTTTTAATAAGAATTATAGCTAGGTAGCTATTTTGCATTGCGTAGAATTATTATATATTTGTACAGGAATAAGAGTCAATCTTAAATGTTAATACATTTTTCTTCTAATTCATCTTTATTGAGATAAAGTAATGGTGTGGAAATGTCTCTTATATTATTAATCTTTTAGCGGGAGATATGTGAATTTTAATAATAAAAAATAATATATAAAATTAAATATTTAATAATAAGATGAGTTATATAAGGAAAATCATTTTAAGTAAAAATTTTCACATTTCAAATAAATTCAATTGCATTATTTAGTAATTAAGAGTTAACAATAATAAAATCAATTTTATTATTTAGTAATAAAATCAATTACAATATTGTCAAAAGCCTCATCGGTTACAGTTGAACAATCATTTACATTTACTACTTCTTTTCAGAATTTGAATGTAAATGATTGTTCAACTGTAAGCTATGAGGCTTTTGACACGGGGGCTCAACCAATGGTAGAATGAAATCTTTTGTGTAACCTCCATTTTTCACTACCCTACAATTTTTCCTCATTGTCGAGTGATATCCACGTGGCGGGCTAACACATATCCTTAGTTTTTTCCTCGTCGCTCCTCAAAGAATGCTCACAGTGTTGACACATGGCACTTGTCTCTTTTTGCATTAGTCATAGTCGCATTCCCAATATGGTTTTCCTTGGTGGTGTCGCCCAACATTTCTGATGGCAGTTTCCTTAAGCAAAAGTTATTTTCTCAATGTTTCTAACTGCTGCTCTTCTAGTACCTACGCAGGCTCATTTCCCCTCGACCTTTTGAATCTCATGAGGTTTATCTTGGTGATCTTTGACTTTTGGTCATTTTTTCAACTACTCGTGCTAATATGGCAGCTAGTCCTCTCGAGAGGTCGACCTTTCAACTTAGTTAGAGCTTAGAGCAACAACTACATTTATTGCTCATTTTCAATCCACATAGAAGTTAATTTCGAAATCAGCTCCTATGTAGCTATGTAATTGTATAGTCCTAAAAAGTAAGCATCCTTAATTATCAGCTCATTTTAGCCCTATTTTAGTATGTTTGGGTTCTCACATTAACTTCATGCTCTCCTAATGCTTATTCGACCTTCAAATTAACATGACAAGTTCTATATTTGTTCATTTTCTCTAAAACTTGACGTTGGCCCTTATTTCTAAGTGTGCTTCCCTATTTTTCCTCCTATCAAATAATTTATTCCCTCACCTAGGCCCTATAGCCCTACTTTTGGCCTTTGAGACCTATTCTAATCTCGGACTAAGTTGTACCCAAAGATCCTACGTCTACTGACTATCTGGGACCCATAGTTCAAATTTTGGCTCATTTGCCCAGGTACAATTTTCCATTGGCAAACTATCCCTGGGATAGGTCCCTATTGGAAAATTGTCCCCTAGGAATTAGGCCCATATTTAGCACAGGGTCGTATGACAATGTTTGCGGGAGATTTCCTTTTGTGGTCGGCTTGCCTAAAATTTAATCCTTAAAATGATGGATTGGGTATATAAACCCCTATCTCTCCTCATTTTGGCATCCATGATCCATTATCTATTATCAAGTGTAAGCATTTACTATCATGTTTTAAAGAATTCATGATTAAGTAAGCAATCAGAATTTAAGATCTCTTCTTTAATTCGGCATCCAAGTCTTCAATCCTTCAAAGCATTCTTCTTCATCTTCATCAAGCATTGTTGGAAAACTACAATATCCATCATTCAAGGTATTGTGTTTATGATTTCCTTTTAGGTTAATCTATTGTATCATATTCATGATCACATCGAAAGAAGCATTGTGTTATCAAGATATAAGGTGATATATGGTTCTAATCTAGTTTCTATTTAATCTTTCCATATGTAATTTCCTTTCATTTTCAGTGTTGGCTCCTAAACATGGGTTTGACTAAGGAAAACCGCTTTATCCAATCTTCTCCTCATTTTAATGTGTGTAGGAATAGGTTATGGAGCCACCAGACAAGAATCAGAAAGATCAGACGCAATCGGATAAACCTAGAAAATTTCAGCCAAAACTGCCTAGTACAGTTTTCCATTGGAAAATAGTCTCCAAGTACAGGTTAAGTCTCAACCTATACCATGCATTTTTACCTCAAATTTGACAGAGAGTCAGTTATAGTCTTCATGCTTTAGATATGCAGTTACAACTCATTCTGAGATTCTTACAGTCGAGAATTCGGGTCTGAAAACACTTCTCCTATTTTACTTCTACATACATTTCATGTCTTTTTCATTTTCTTTTTCATCCATTTTCTCAGTTGGATTAGATTATATCTGCACTTATCTACTTTCTTGTATGTCAATTTCTCTTTTTCTCAATTCTAAGCTCAACAAAGGAATAAAAACCCCTCAAGCACGGATATTGTATTGACATCTTTCAAGATGTGTTAATCATATTTGTCTTGAGGTGATTGTTTATCCCAATGTGCCATATGAATTGGGGAAATCAACCATTTCATGTGATCCCTTTTTTATATTGTACATTTTGGTGAACCCAACTTATGACATTGCCTCTTCTTTAGGTGGTTAGATCCTCCTTGCATGATTAGTCCACTTTGATTTGGTTTGTAAATATACCTTTTATGCATTGTATTAATCAATATTTACATCATACCTTTGCTACATTGTGGGCATTTAGATCTTTTTTCTCATGCATTATATTGTTGCATCCTTAGTCATTTATATCTAATTACATTCATTTGAATTTCTCTCCTAAACCCATTACATGTTGGAGATTTGATTTTGAACAGTTGATAGATACATGTTGTTGACATGTTTACTATGCTATGTTCATACACGCAGACCCAGATATGAAGTTTCAGTAAAGATATGTAATTTTGTTATTGATGGATATAGTTCTAGAGGAATAACAGTTTAAGGCCAACATATGTAACATGTTGATCAAGTTGCGCCTATCTTCAGGATATGCGTGTGTATATTCATGATGAGTTATGAGTTGTTGATATTAATCTAAATGCGCCAAATGTGTTTCAAGAATATTGCAAAGTTATGGTTAAATTGATGAAGCCAACTCAGTGAAGCGACATGTCTATTCAGTTAGTACTTGCGTGGTTTTAATTATTCTTGCGTTCTTAGTAGAGCCGACAAGGATGTTAAGAAGAGTTGTCCAATAGGTCCCATGATCTCATACTTGGTATATGTACTTATAGAAGGTCATTTGTGATAAGAAGAGTTGCGAAAGCCAGAGATTAGAAAAGCAGAGAAGAGTCTTAAAACAACAGAGCTATATTTATCATATGTTGATAATATAGATATTGAAGTTGAAGCTTTCAGAATACAAATAAGATTATTGTAGTGCTTTATAGGAGGTTAAAGCATCGGCGCACAAAAGGAACTGATCAGACAAGCAGTGTCACAAACAGCAGTTCACCTTGTTGATACAGTGTGTATCAAATAACTAGAAGGTTGTAGCCTTCACTTCTTGGACAGTGAGTCCACCACCCCTAATAGGGTTATTGTAAAAGACTCCTAACAGGGTCCGACCCTTAACCAGGTCACTATACTACTACATTGTAATATACAACTCCTAACAGGGTTGGAAGATCTTTTAACAGGGATCACTATAAACTGTATAGTTCTTTGTGGGTACTAATTCCCACCGGGGTTTTTACCATTTGGTTTCCCCGTAACCAAATTGATTTGTTGTGTAATGTGTTATCTATATGTGCATTTACTTTGTATCAATCTGGATTAATAAGTTTAAGATAAAGATTTAAAGTTGCTGATAACTGATTCACCCCCCCCCCCCCTTCTCAGTTATCCCTGAAGTATTCTAACAATTGGTATCAGAGCCAAGTGCCTTGGAAAGAAAGCCTAATAGCTTAAGGTAGATCAGATGGCATACTTCAGAAAAGAGAGCCCTAAGTTTGATGGAGAGAACTATCTAGATTGGAAGAAAAAAATGATAACACATCTACAGTGCATTGGATTTGAGATCTTTGAGATTGCTACATAAGAATTTGTTATTCCATCTCTGAAAGACCTTGCAAAGGATGATGCTACTAGAAGACAGAAGGAAACATTTACCAATAATGCAATTTCCAATGAAGCCCTAATCAGCATCTTATCTGACAGTGAATTTTATGAAATCAAGAAGATTGACAAAGCATATATCATATGGAAGTATTTAGAAGACATGTTTGAAGGAGATGTTCAAGCAAAGAATGCACGTAGGAAGACATGGAAGAAGAAATAAAACAGTCTTGAGATGTTACCAGAAGAAAACATTAGAGCTTACAATAAAAGGATAAATGAAGCAGTATCTGGAATCAGGAACAATGGTGGTGAAATATCAAAAGAAGATATAATGGATAAGTTATTAACTACTTTGACATCAGACTATGAAAACAAGATCAGTATTCTAGAAGAAACTATGCAATTCTCACAAGACTTCAAAAGAGAGACTTTGAACAGCAAAATCTCTGTATTTGAGATATCAAGATTGAAGAATGAACCTAAGAATGAAATAGCCTTCAAAGCTTCAATCCACGGTAAGAAATCCTCACACATCTCTAGTCATAATGAGAATGAATAAACTGATGAAGAACTAGAAGAGATAATTGCCATGATTGCTAAGAGAGAAAAGAAAGGAAAA
>MU224144.1:705628-733408 GCA_018584345.1 Thuja plicata
GAAGAAAACTACAAGACAAGTATGGGTTCCAAAATCCATCATTGAAGATATTCTCTCTAAATCATCAAAAATAAATGAAAAGCCTACAACTATATGGATTCCAAAGTCTCTCTTGAAAGAGTCTCATTTTGAGAAACAAGTGAAGTTGACATTCAATCTTCCAAAGGCTTCCACTTCATCTTCTTCCAAAAACATTTTTTCATTCTATGTGCCTAAACCGCAACCTCTGCTATCCATTCACCATATTCCTTCACGTATTCCTTCATTCACATTTCCTCCATCCTCCCATCACCCTTCAAGGTGTGTATTGATGTTGATCTTTCCTTCCTTTCCATCTACCCTTTCACAATTCTTCCATTCATTATTCTTCTACCTTATATTCTTTTTCCTCATTTGCCTATTCCTCCTATCTTCCAACCTCATTTACTTTGCTTAAAACCTTATCCTCCATTTTTCTCTTTCATCTTCCTTTCCCTATCATCATCTTTGAGCATATAATTTTTTATCCTTGGCATATTATGGTTTATCCTTTCAAGAAGCATTATCTAAAAAGCTTGCCTTCTTGCAAAAAAATAAAAAAATAAAAAAGAGAGAAAAAAAGTAAAGAGAAATAATTTCATCCTATGGTGAAAACCACTCCCTTGTGGTGCCTTGGATAAGTACCATGATGAAAACCTGGCAATCAGGCATCATGCGTAGTTCTTCTACATCTTTCATCCATTCCATATTCTCTCTTTGATCTTGACAATGTTGATCTATACACGAACATTTGAGCTATCTTACAATGATCTTTCTTTCATTCCTTTCATGTTTAGCCTTCATATCTATCTTCCTCCATTCATTTTCACCTATCGTTATCATTTTCCCCTTTGGTCTTGATCTAATAAAAAAGAAAAAGAAAAAAAGAGTAAAATACGGTGCTATGAAGCCTCTTTACATGTCTACACCTTTGGACTGCATCTTTTCCTACTCTTGCATTACGCTTTTGTAACTTATCTTATGTTGGCCTTTCATTCTTGTCCAAATATGCTTTACATGATGTTTATTTTTCCCTAGCTTGGGTACTCTTGAGGAGTTTGCCTTTGAGGATTGCTTCCCTTCATTCTCCTTCATTTTCATGTCTTCCATCTTTTCCACCAGCTTGCTAATCCCTCCTGTCCTCCACCTTGGTAAACATTGGGACTGCACAATGTGCTCTTGCTTGGGAGTTTGATGCTCATTCTGTCTGGGGGCATCCTTTATACATACTTATTGATCCTGAAAAAATCCAAAAAAATGATATATTGCCAAAAATTCTAAAAATAAGAAAATGCCCTGAAAAAATGATCATCTTGGTGAAAACCTAGCAATAGGCGCTTTGATGTATCTCAAAAAATTATATATTACAAAAATACAAAAAAATCAAAAAATTCAAAAAGAATAGAAAAAGTGCCTCGGTGAAAACCTAGAAACAGGCACCTTGGTAGCAAAAAAATTATAAAAAAATTATAAAAAGTCCTGAAAAAAAATGAAAAAAATGAAAAATTAAAAATAAATTAAAAATAAAAAAATTGTAATAAATTCCAAGTGGTGAAAACCTGGAAACGGGCGCTACTTGAGGCCTTTGCACCCCTATTTCTTAGCGCGTGTCCTCGACACTTAGCCTTTCTCCATCATGCCTTGTCCTTGTTGCCTTGGTTTGGAATTGGTCTTTGTCTTTGTCTAGGGGGCATAACTGTGTTAGCTTTGGTCTCTTGGATGCGTTCATCTTTAGGACATCTCACAAATGGTGTTTTTCAGCACCACCCCAGCTGTATTTTTCAATACAACCCTTGACATCGTGTGTTTTTCAACACTTATCAGTTTTGTCTTACCCTGTTTTGTCATGTGGTCTTACCTGCTTGCAAGCATTCGATCCTTATCCTCGAAACTTAGTTTTAGTTAACACAATTAAATTTTTAAATGCAGCACTTAATGCTTGAGCTATGTCATGATCTTTTCTTTGTGTGCTGACTGTTATTGATTTTTGTTGATTGTCCTTGTCTGATAAGTCTCTCCATGATGCATAGCTAGAGGACTTGGGGCACGGAGCATGTTTGTATTTTCTTCCTTCTTTATGCTTCACTATTTTTGCACAACCATTCTACTGGTCATCCTGGCCTCTATGCCTTGATAAGAGCATGGTTTTGCTATATTAAATTGGGTAAGCTAACATCACATTCATCTTTACCTTTATGTCTTTGATGCTTATGTTAGAATCTTTCCACATTTCAAATCTGATATACATCACATTCATATCTTCATAGTTGCACTCATGACTAGTGATGGTTGTGTGATGTTTCCGATTTAAATCTCATTCATATCTTCATAGTTGCACTTGTGACTAGTGATGATTGTGTGATTTTCTGATGTCCGTTAATAATGGCCCAATGATGAAAATAAGTTCCTTAACATTCTCTTATTAATGATGAACGCAAGATCCTATGTTTGCTTCTCTATTGCAAGTACACCTTTGCATTTTCATGTAGCTTGCATTGTTATACCTCATGTTAGTTTGCATTTTTAGGCTGCATTATGAGTTTGCGAGGGTTTTCCTTCATCTTTCTTGTGGACTTTAATCAACTATGATCACATTATGATCTTCATTTCCTTATCTTCTTTTGTGATCTCAATCAAAAATTTCTATCTTAAACAGTTGATTGATTTTGGGGCATTCTTTTTCTTAAGGAAAATTCTCTTTCTTCTCTCCATTTCTTTCCACCTCTTCCAAACTTCTATCTTCCATTTGCTATCACCCCACTTATTATTCTTCTTCTTCTTCTTCTTCTAATTCAACCTTGGGGCATAATCTTTCATGCTTGAGATCTACCTTGGTTCTGTGATCCTTATATCTTTCATCTTACATCAAGAACCTTATCTTTAGTTTGATTTGACCAAATTTATCAATTTTTTGTTTCTCCTCTATCTCATTTCGATTTCGATCATGAGGGGGCAGTACCTATCAAACTTCAATCTTTGATTCAGCTTTATCAATTATATCAGTCTTGCTTGAGATTCTTATCTCTGACATGTCAATTAATTATTTCGGTGTTGATTTTGTCTTTTTCAATTGTGCTTATTTTTGTCACGATGTGTTCCCGAATCGACCACATGTCTGGGTTGTTTTGTGATCCCAAGTCGACCTCACACTTCAACTGCATTCTTTGACTACATGTGTTCCCGAGTCAACCACACATTAGTCAAAGAGGGGCAAATGTATGCACCCTAAAATGGTCGCCTAGACTTTGGGCCCCATTTATCATTTTATCAATTTCTGAATCAATGCTTTGGAACATTTTCAATTCAAATCAATTTACTTGATCAAATTGTAATTAATTCAATTATTTCAATATTTCTTAAGGTTTGATCATTTTTATCTAATTAAAAGACTTAATTTTCTTTTTAATTAAATAAAATTTATCTTATTTAATTAAAAGATTTTAATCTCCCTTTTTAATTAAATAAAATTCCTCTTATTTAATTAAATTCAATTTCCCCCATTTAATTAAATAAAATTCTTCTAATTTATTTAATTGAAAGAAAACCCCTCTTTGAATTAAATAAATAAAAATCCCATTTAAAACACTTTAATTGATGAAAAAGGCAATAAATTAAATAAAAATCCCTTTTTTTGTCACATCTTCCTAAGTGGTGGGTTTTTGCCTCTTAATCATAGCCTTTGGTTTTTGCCTCTTAATCTCAACCATTGATCAATTCTTTTTGCCTCTTAATCTCAACCGTTCACTTTTCTATATAAGGAAATATCTCCTTCTCATTTGATAATCATCAATCAATCAATCAATCAATCATATATATTAGGTTTTTATAGTATTTTTATGTTGCAGGTTTGGAGAGCAATTTTGGAGGAGGATTTGAGCACTCAACCTTGGATATTGCAACTTCTCTCTTCTTGTCTTCTTCTTCTTGCATTCATGGCTACTCATGCAGATTAGATTCATGTTTATTTTCATAGATTAGATTTGCATATTTCCTTTCATAGATTAATCATGCATTGTTACCATTTAGATTAATTTCCTTTTCATGCATTGTTATCATATAGAGTAGATCTCATTTTCATGCATTTGAATCTCTCATTTCATGGTGTACTTGCATAGGCACTAACTAGGTCAATCTGAGGGCCTCCATTTCACACCTTTTCACTCCATGACTAGAGAGCTATGGATCGATATTTGAGTCCTCATTCTTGAGCAACCTTGGATGGAATGATTCATAGAAGTGTGTCAACATTTATGCACACAGACTACACTAGTATAATACAACTTACTAGGGCCAGATCACTATGTTTTATACATTTTTGGTGGATTTCCTTGGATACAATGCTTTCTTTTGTTATCTTAGGATTGGTTGAGCTATCATAACATAGCTTGATATCCCATTTGACTTCTCCTTTACATATATTTTCAAGATTGTTTGACTAGCATAACACAATTTGCTAGACCATTTGACCTATCATTTTCATGGGTTGACTAGCATAACACAAATTGCTAAACTATTTAACTTCTCATTTGCATACATTTTCATGAGTTCACTAGCATGCGCTAGACCATCAAATCCCCCTTCACACTCTCTTTGATGGGTGTAACTAGCATAACACAATTTTCTATATCATTTCCCCCTCTCCTCTCTCTTCTTTCTCTCTCATGGATCACTAGTGCAACACAACTAGCTAGCCTGCCTCATCCATGGTTAACCTATTATTACCTCCATAATTCTATGGCATAATATACTTTTCTATTTGATCAAATCATGGAGTCTTATATTATCTTTGATGTGTACTCTTTCTCTTTTTAGGTGGCCACCTATTCTTTTGCAATAGCTTCGTGCAACATGATTCTAGCAGTTGAGACATTTTCTATAGTGAGGTATCTTCAACTAGTTGAGTTGGGAAATTAGTAACCTTTAAGATTTTTATTTTTTTTTATGTGTCCTTGCATATGGATATACAAGTTAAGATCCTTATTTTGGGTGCTTATTGCACTTACACTTAGAGATATTTTATCTGCTTACAGTTTTTCCATGATCTTCATCTTTCTCTCTTTCTTCTACTTTACAGTGAGCATGAGATGGACTCTTACTCCCGCCATAGTGGGAGCCAAATGATAGGGAGGTTGCATGAGACAATCATAAGCTCATGATCCCAATCTTTCTATAGACTTTTTGGGTGCTTCCTCTACACTCCTATGCACCTATAGGATCTTTAACTATTGTTGATCCTCTGGTCTCCTTAGCCAACCCAAATACCATGAAAGATTCATCCAACAAAGTCTTTCACTTGGTGCATACTAACTTCTTCCTCACTGTCCCTTAAACTTTGATAAAGGATTGCAACCTCCTTTGATGTTAGGTAATCTTACAAAGCTAAGGAGGTATCTTAGTACATTCCAATTTGATCAACTAAGGGTGTTAGGAGTCCCACTTAGTTCAACTAGATAGTCAATTTCTGTAAATTGCTTCAAAACAGACCTAATGGCTAGTATCCCTATTAGGTCTCCTATTCAAAAAAAAAAGGGATTTCCTCTTCTTATTTCCAAATAAACCCTGCAACATTTATTGGTAATCTCAGACTTGGATCATTTTTTAACCCCTCAAGTATTTTTTGGGTCTTAGGGTCTCCACCATCCATACAATACCTTAACTCAAATTTAGTGGTTTTAGGAGGGTTTCAAGTCCTCACTAGTTTCTTGGAAAGTCACTAAGTTTTAAGCCTCCATCTAGATTGGCACGACCTATTCACCAATTCTTTGACAAACTCCTAACTTCAAGTCCCAAAAGTTGTTAGGGCTCTAGGTTCACGCCTCTGCAAATTATACTTTCTACAACTGTATCTTCCCTAGCCAAGCTCACGACTAGCTCGCCTAGGGAAAGATTTTAAAGATAGCTCCTCTAATTTTGAGGGCCCAAGATCCTACATATATTATATACATGGATTCTACTCACTATCCCTAAGAGTTCGTACAGAATGAACATTGGGGTAGTGAGTTAGACTTCTATCTTTACAAACTGCCTGGTATGAACTAGTGATAGTGCATTGTAAACACAAATATTTAAAAAAAGAACAAAAAGAGCTTAAAAATTCCCATTTAATGACACACAAAACTATAAAAAAAACTAAACTCATCCATGCATGAGCTATAGTGCATAATTCAATCCATTATCTACCTATTGTTATCAAAAGTAACTAAATTTTACACCAAAAACAAGCTCTGCTTTGAATTCACAAAAACCCAATTTGTACAATGGGTGTCCAACGTTGGAATTAGGTCATATTAGGTATTAAATAGGTCAACCATTAATTTTATTCCTCTTAGGGCACTTCTCCACCATTCTTGCATAGCTTGACAAAGTTGTCCGAGCAACTTTTGAAACTTGCAAAAGTTGCAAAATGCAACTTTTACATCTTTTTACAACTTTTCCCATCTTCAACAAAATGAGTTCAAACACTTATCAAATGTCACCATAGACCCTAACCATGGTTGAAACATGGTTCTAAATTACTCTAATCCATGCGGACATCATCATTCCTAATTAGCCAATCAGGAGGCTTTATAACTTTTTAGCCCCTAATTGCAACTTTCTAAGGGATTAAGACTCAGTAGAACTAGTCCCAATCATACTCACAACTATGGTCAACATGACCTTATGAAAAACAAAAAAAAAATGCCACAAAGGGGTTCACACAAAAAAACCAAAGGATTTCTTCTACCAACCCATGGGTGCTCCTACACCATTCTCCCCCTCTGCACAAAGATTAAGAAACATAAGGGGATATCAGAGAGATATCAATGCCAAACTTCTTGAAGTTGCTCTCCTCCACCCATGTAGCTTCAGATTCAGGTTGATCCTTCCACTGGACTAATTGTTCCATATACACCTTTTCCATGGTTGTCTTCTTCGTTGTGGATTCTAAGATCCTCTCTTCTTGAGGCTTAGATTTTAGAGGTAAAGCTATTGTAATGACATCTTCCAAGATCTCTTGGTTGTTCTGGTTTACTTCAGAAAAAATTCCCTTGAAATTTACTAAGAGTGCCACATTAAACACTGGAGAGATGCCCAAATATGAAGGAAGTTCCACCTTATAGGCATTCTTCCCATACTTAGCTAATATCCTGCATGGTCCCACTCTTTTCATCTAGAACTTTGTAAGCACTCCTTTCTGCAATCTGGATTTTTTTAGATGAGCCATGAAAAAGTATCCCACATCAAATTGAAAGTCTCTTATTTTCTCATCCACCTTGGTTTTCAGCTTGTGTGTAGCCTCTGTTATAGTCTTCTTAACTTGCTCCCAAATCTCTTTAATTGTCTGAGAGATCTCTTCTGCATGACCACTCCTATACTCCATGGTTCCTAGATCTCTCAGCTCACATACACCCCTTGGGTGCATCCCATATACTATTTCAAAAGGACTTTTGTCATTAGTCTGATTAACACTATTATTATAGGCATGCTCAGCTTGTGGAATTACTAGATCCCATGTATCCCCATATTCTTTAGTTAGGCATCTAAGTAAGTTATGTAACACCATATTAATCACCTCAGTTTGACCATCTGTTTGTGGATGGTAAGTTGATCCAAAAGACAAGTTAATACCCAATATGCTCTAGAGAGTCTTCCAAAAGTGACCCATAAACTTGACATCCCTATCTGACACAATACTTAGGGGAAGTTTATGTATCCTCACCACTTCTTTGAAAAAGATATGAGCTATATAACTGGCATCATGGGCGGTCGTACAAGGGATAAATGACTCATTTTGCTAAATATATCTACCACCACATAGATACTATCAAATCATGTCTTTGTCTTGGGGAGTCCTACTATAAAATCCATGCTAATGCACTCCCATGGTCTATTGGGAATTTGCAAAGGTTGGTACAAAACTGCATTACTAGCTCCCCCTTTTGCTTTCATACACACATTACACTGATCAACATAATTTCTAGTTCATCTCTAGGTAACTTAGGCCAATGATAGAATCTCTGCACTAACTCCATGGTTTTGTTGATGCCAAAATGCACACTTAGGCTACCATTGTGCTTCTCCCGAATGAGATTTTCTCTCATTGAACCCTTAGGGACACATAACTGGTTTTCCTTAAACAAAAGACCACTTTGTACTGTATATTTTTCAAATTGACCGTGGAAGTGATTTTGGAAATTAGAACATACCTTATAGGCTTTAGAGAAGTATTCATCACCTCTATAGAGGTCCTTAAAACTCTCTATGCCAATACTTTGGAATTGAACTTCTTGAACTGTTAGCAATCTCTTGCTCAAAGCATCTGCCACCTTATTCAACTTCCCCTTCTTGTGCTTGATAGTTAATGTGAAGGCTTGTAGATACTCCATCCAGTTTAGATGCATATTGCTCAATTTGTTTTGGGTGTTAATATAGCTCAAGGCTTGATTATCTGTGAGCATGATCACAAACTCCTTAGGGAGGAGAAAATGTATCCATTTCCTAAGTGATTGGACTAGAGCATACAACTCTAGGTTAGAAGAAGAATACTTTTTATTTTCTTCATTGAGCTTCTCACTAAATAATTCTATAGGTCTATCCTCCTTACTCAACACTCCTCCTACTACCACTCCACTTGCATCACACTCTATTGTGAATAGCTTATCAAAACTAGGTAACAAAAGGATATGTTGGGTAGATACCTATTCTTTCAACTTCTCAAAGTCCTTTCATGCTTCATAAGTCCCCTTGAACTTGGTTTTCAATCCACCTTTAATGGTGTCTAGCACTAGTACACAAATCCCACTAAAATTCCTTATAAATTTTCTATAAACCTAAGCTAACCCATGAAAGCTCCTTACCTTTGTCCCTGTGGTTGGTGTTGGCCAATTAAAGATAGCCTCCACCTTGCTTGGGTCCATCTTCAATGATCCTTAAGACACTACGAATCCAAAGTATACAAGTTCTTGTTTGAAGAATTCACATTTCTCCAAATTAATAGACAATTGTTCCTCTTGTAGCCTTTTGAGCACTATTTCCAAAGGTTTTAGGCGCTCCTCCTTTGTTTCTCTAAAAATGAGTATATCATCAAGATATACTACTACAAATCTTCTAGTGTAATCCTTTAGCACTTCATTCACGAGCCTCATGAATATTCTAGGGGCATTTGTAAGCCCAAATGGCATAACTCTCCACTCATAAAACCCTTCATTTGTTTTAAAATCTATCTTCCATTCATCCCCATCCTTTATCCTAATCTGGTGCTATCCACTTTTGAGATCAAACTTAGTAAAATATTTGACCCCTCCAAGACAGTCCATCAAATATTCAATTCTAGGTATAGGGAATCTATATCTAATAGTGATCCTATTGATAGCCCTAGAATCAATGAAAAGTCTCCACTTACCACCTTTCTTGGATACCAAAACCACAAGTATTGCACATGGGTCGATGTTCTTCTTTACCAATCCTTGGTCAAGCAGCTCCTGCACTTGCCTTGCTACTTCTTGGTTCTACTCTGGTGTGAGCTTGTAAGATACTTTGTTGGGAAATGAAGCCCCTGGGATAAACTATATTTGATGACTTATAGACCTCTTAGGTGGTAGGGTTGTTGGTGTACCATCACTGACTATGTCTCTAAATCTTTCAAGAAATGCTTGCACCTCCACTGGTAAAGGTGCTTGTGTAGTATTTTCTACTTCCTTGGTATTTACAACTATGGCATATTCCTCACTTCCTTCTTGTTGAAGATTCTCCATGAACTCTTTTCCATTGCTAAGTAGCATACTAGGAGTGTTTCCCTGGTCTCCTTCTTCATATAGTAAAAACTATATTTTGAATGTCTTAACATCCTTCTTGAATAAGACTAAATTTTCTTCCCCATCATAAATGGCTCCTCTGTCATATTGTCATGGTCTACCCAATAAGAGATGGCATGCATCCATAGGAAACACATCATATATCAACCTATATTTCTATCCTCTAATGGATAATTCCACCCATGTTTTCTTATTCACAAGGACACTTTCCCCTTTGTTCAACAATGTCACCTTGTAGGGATTGGTGTGGGGTATCTTCGCCAAATTAAGATTCTTCGTTACTACTTTTGAGACAATGTTATCTATGGAACCAAAATCCACAGTAACCTTACACACCTTACCAAGTATTTTGCACCTTATGCTAAATAAGGCTCTTCTCTTTTTAGGTTCCTCCTTGACTGGTTTTCTGATCAAGACTCTTCTAAACATTAGATTTTTTCCCATCTCTGAGTCTATGTGACTTATCTTTGGTGACTTCACACTTGATGTGTCCTCTTGTGCATATGCTACTCTCTTTTCATTATTTGAAGTAGATTCCTTCTCTGGACACCTATAAGTAGGATACCCATTTGTCCACAACTATAACATTTCATTCTAGAAAAATAAGAATTGCTTCTGCCTACACCTCTTCCTCTATTAGAGCCTCTGTGAGTTCCCCTACCACTTCTATAACCTCCTCTAGAAGTTGTCTCACTATTATGCTCTGCAAGTTTGGACTCTCCTTGGATTCTTTTTTTAGTTCCCATACCTTGTTAGCCACCTCTATGACCTCTTTGGTCTCTGCCTCTTCCTCTTCTCTTGGATATTTGATCTTGTTTCCTCCTACTCTTATCTTCAATCTTGATATCTAGTTGATAGCACTGGTGTACTATTTTGGGACTTAGGAGACTCATCTCCTCTTGAATAATCCACTTCAAACCATTCAAATATCTATCCACTTTAAGGCTTTCATCCTCATACACATTTGACCTCATACAAAGCTTTTGGAACTCCTTTGTATAGGAATTCACATCTAGGTCCTTATGTCTCAAACTATGTCTCT
The DNA here is from genome assembly GCA_018584345.1 of Thuja plicata. Taxonomy (NCBI): domain Eukaryota; kingdom Viridiplantae; phylum Streptophyta; class Pinopsida; order Cupressales; family Cupressaceae; genus Thuja; species Thuja plicata. The sequence goes on from MU224144.1 coordinate 716,483, forward strand.
TCTTATGCAGTTGAATTTCATATTCACCTCACATGTATGCTTCTCTCACTTTGATGACCATACCCTTCCAAGTGGAAATTGGTTTCTTTCCTTCCTTCTCCCTTTCTTCTTGAATGAACTTCCACCATGTCAATGAAGAGCCTCTAAGTCTAGTCTTTTCCACCCTTACCTGTTGTGCTTCTATGACTCCATCACATTCAAAATGGTCCTCCATGCCTTCTATCTAGTCCATGACAGGATCTGGCTCCATCCTTCAACTAAATAGAGGTATTCCTTCAAGAGATTTTCCACTCATGGCATTCAAAACCTTCAAGAAAGGTTCTTCTTGCAACACAGGGTCAAGTTCAGGGGTTTTATCCTCCTCTGCACCCTCTTTTCCCTTGGCTTCTTTCCCTTCAAGTTTGTCACTGACTTCATCAATCTTTGTTTGCACTTCACTCAATGCTTGCTCTAGTTGGGCTATTATTTCCCTCAATAGCATGTTGTCTACCTCCTAGTCATTAACCTTCTTGGCCAATTCCACATTATTCACCATGATTTTGGAACCACTGGACTCACAATCTGACATACACTATGCAATCCCAAATCTTTTGGGGCTATGATACCAATCAGGTGGGGAGATTGGATGTGCCAATCACAAGCTCATGCTCCTAGTCTTTCTATAGAATTTTTGGGTGCTTCCTCTACACTCTTATGCACCTATAGGATCTTTAACTATTTTTGATCCCCTAGTCACCTTAGCCAACCCAACTACCATGAAATATTCATCAAACCAATTCTTTCACTTAGTGCATACTAACTTCTTGCTCTCGTCCCTTAAACTCTTTTAAAGGCTTCCAACCTCCTCTTATGTTAGTTAATCTTGCATAGTTGAGTAGGTATCTTAGTGTATTCCAATTTGATCAACTAAGGTTGTGAGGATTCCCACTTAGTTCAACTAGATAGTTGATTTCTGCAAATTGCTTCAAAACATACCTAATGGCTAGTAGCCCTATTAGGTCTCCTATTATGAGAAAATATGGATTTCCTCTTCTTATTTCCAAAGAAACATCCCTGAAAATTTTCTTGGGAATATTGGATCATTTGTTAACCCCTCAAGGATTTTTGGGGTCTTAGGGTCTCCACCATCTGTACAATGCCTTAACTAAAATTTAGTGGTTTTAGGAGGGTTTAAGGTCCTCACAGGTTTCTTGGAAAGTCACTAAGTCTTTATCCTCCATCTAGATTTGCATGAACCTCTCCTCTTCACCAATTCTTTGACAGACTCCTAACTTCAAGTCCCAACAAGTGTTAGGGCTCTAGGTTCACACCTCTGCAAATTATACTTTCTACAAATATATCTTCCCTAGCCAGGCTCACCACTGGATCGCCTAGGGAAAGATTTTAAAATTAGCTCCTCTGCTTTTGAGGGCCTAAGATCTTGCACATATTATGTACATGGATTCTACTCACTATCCCCAAGAGGCCATACAGAATGAACAATGGAGTAGTGAGTCAGACTTCCATCTTTACAAACTACCTGGTATGAACCAGTGACAGTGCACAAACAAAAATATTTATAAAAAGAAAAAAAAGAACTTCAAAATGCCCAATTAATGACACACAAAACTATAAAAACAACTAAACTAATCCATGCATGAGATACATTGTATAATTCAATCCATTATCTACCTACTATTATCAAAATTAACTGAATTTTACACTAAAAACAAGCTCTGCTTTGAATTCATAAAAACCCAATTCGTACAATGGGTTTCCAACCTTGGAATTAGGGCATCTTAGGTCTTAAATATGTCAACCATCCTTTTTTTTCTTCTTAGGGCAGTTCTCCACCATTCTTGCACAATTTGACAAAGTTGTCCGAGCAACTTTTGAAAGTTGCAAAAGTTGCAAAATGCAACTTTTACATCTTTTTACAACTTTTTCCATCTTCAACAAAATGAGTTCAAACACTCATTAAATATCACCATAGACCCTAACCATGGTTGAAACATGGTTCTAAACTACTCTAAGCCCTGCTCACATCATCATTCCTAATTATCCAATCAGGAGGCTTTACAACGTTTTAGCCCCTAATTGCAACTTTCTTTAAGGGCTTAAGACTCACTAGACCGAATCCCTAATGTAGTCACAACTATGGTCAACATGACCTTATTAAAAACAAAAAAAAAAATGCCATAGAGGGCTTCACACAAAAAAATCAAAGGATTGGTTCTACCAACCCATGTGTGCTCCTACACCACTATATGTGTAGTCCTAACAAGTAAGAACCCTTAATAAGGTACTCATTTTAGCCCTATTTTAGTATGTATGAGTTATCACATTGATTTCACACTCTCCTCATAATTATTTGACATTCAAATTAACAGTACAAGTCCTATATTGGTTCATTTTCTTCAAAACTCAAGGTTAACCCTTATTTTTAACTGTTCTTCCCTATTTTTCCTCCAATCAAATAATTAATTCCATCACCTAGGCCCTATAGCCCTATTTTTGGCCTTCTAGACCCGTTTTGATCTTCGATTGAGTTGTACCTAGAGATCCTGTGCCTACTGATTGTTTGGGACCCACAATTCAACTGTTGGCTCATTTTCTTAGGTACAATTTTCCATATGTGAATTTTTCCCTATGAAAGGTTTCCATTGGCGAACTTTCCCCTAAGAATTAGGCCCAGATTTGGCCAAGGGTCCTATGATAAGGTCTTTGCATGAGATTTTCTTTCGTGGATCGGTTGTCTGAGGTTTAACCCCCGAAATGATGGATTGAGTATATAAACCCCCTATCTTTCCTAATTTTGGCATCCATGATCCATTATATATTATCAAGTGCTAGAATTCACTATCATTGTTTTAGGCATTCATGATCAAGCAAGCAATCAAGATTCACGATCTCATCTACAATTGGGAATCCGCGCTTCAATCCTTCAAAGCATTATTCTTCTTCATCATCAAGAATTTTGGCAAACTACAATATCTATCATTCAATGCATTATTTCTTTCATGATTTCCTTTTAGATCAAGCTATTGCATCAATATTTGTGATCACATCCAAAGAAGCATTGGGCCATCAAGGTATAAGGTGACTTACAGTTCAAATCTAGTTTCTATTTCATCTTTCTTATGCAATTTCCTTTCATTTTCAAGGTTGATTCATAAACAATGGTTTGACGAAGGCAAACCCCTTTACTCGACCTTCTTCCCCATTTTTCTGTGTAGGAACAAATTATGGAGCCGCTGGAAAGGAATCAAAAATATCAGACGTAGTTAGACACACCCAGAAAATTTCATTCAAAAATGTCTGGTACAGTCACCAATGGAAAACTATCCCTAGGTATAGGTAAAGTTTCCACTTGTACCCTATATTTTCAGCTCAAATTTGGTAGATAGCTAATTTATAGTCTTCAGGCCTCATAACTGTTGTTACAGCTTATTCTGGGATTCCGACAGTTGAAAATTCAGATCTGAAAAATCACTTCTCCTATTTTACTTCTAGGTGCATTCCAAATCTTCTTCATTCCCTTTTTTATCAATTTTCTCAGTTGGATTAGATCAAGTCTGCACTTATCTAGTCTCTTGTATGCCAATTCTAAGCAACAAAGGAATAAAAACCATCAAGCACAGATATTGCATTGGCGTCTTTCAAGAGATGTTAATCATATTCGTCTTGAGGTGATTTTGTATTCCAATGTGGAAAATGTGTTGGGGAAATCAACCATTTCATGTGATCCCCTTTTTATATTGTACAATAATCAAGAGCGAAGATTTTTATTTCAATTGGCAAATTTTAATCACAAACTCTTGAATTAGATATAATAGCAATTAGATTTTATTTCTAATGTTAGTATGATTTGTCTCATATCCTTAATATAAACTTCACGATCAATTGTGCCACTGTCCTTTTGACATTTTGCTCAATATTATGTTGCTTTCACTTATTATACTCTATATCATCTTTTGATATAATATGTGTTATCTATATTTAAAGCTTTTGTGGTAGACTAAGATTTTAAAACTATGGAATAATTTCTATGACTCTTTGTATGGTTTAAAATCCCTTATTGCATTGTGCAATATTTTGGTTAAGTGTGAAAGTGTTTACCAAATATCATTATGGTGTATTACCTTAGATAGATTTACTTTTATTATTCCTTCTTCTTCCTTTTCCTAATAGAAGCAGAAATTAAATGAACAGTTAGCTTCTAACATCTCAGAGGTTTCTTAGTAATGCACATAACGAATCTTGAATTACTGAACTTCCCTGAAGAGGTTGCTACCTTTCTTGAATATAAATTTTTGTATGAACAATCCCTTTGGCTAACTTAGAGAATACCTCTTACATTGAAGAAATTGAACAATATCAAACCAAATAAGATGTGAAGAACCTATGTAACATCTATATCCTTCTAGATGGGCAAGAAAGATAAAATCTAAACACTAAAGGAGAACTATAACTAGAATGTGAAACTGGTAATATATATATAGTGATAAATTATTGTGGGCATGAATGCAAGATGAACCTGAGATTACATCCTAAAGAGTGTCAAACTCTTAAAGGGCATTCTCCATCCACAAAAAATAAACTTCAATGTATATAAAAAATCATAACATAAATTGCACTAAAAAGTAGACTTAAGTGAGGAAGGTATAAAAAATGGACCTTGGAAATCTAGATCACTAATAAAATACACCTTAGAGTATACATTGTACAATTGAATAAAGATAGCTAAAGAATACACGAGGAAACAAAAAAAAAAACCTTAGTTATGGTAAGAAACTTGAAAAATATTTATCATTGCATCAAAGGAAAGGACGGTGGAATATACCGACTTATCACTTTTTGTAACATATTGTAGCATTATCTAAAATTAATTATGAATAAAAAGTAGATACTAAAACTACATCACTTCAGTTGACTATGACAAAACTCTATAAAAAGGATACACCGTCCTCCTAGACATTGGCAAAGTTTATGCAAGGATTAGGATGCACCATTGACCAATAGTTTTAATTAATTAAAAAATTTTAAAAATAGTATTTTTATTTTTAACCTTTTTGTTTATGAAAAGTAAGAATTATTGATTAATTTTTAAAAATATGAAAAAATAAAAATATAATTATTTTTTATTTTTAATTAATTAAAAAATTAAAAAATTTGATCAAAGGTACATTATGATCCCTATATAGCCGTTTCCCTGGATATCTTACTTGCTCTCTCTAAGATCCCAATACTATCGCAGATATCCTCGTTCTCTCAAGCTTTACAAACTACATCCACAAATCCTAATGTAATGTTTTTCATTCTAGTTACATAAATATGGCATCACCAGCTACCCCACCTTGAATTATGCTTCTACTAAACCATGCCCCACCATCACCAAATTCCCTAATAAAGCCATGCAAATAGACTCAGTTAGAGCATTCTTAAAGATCCTGGCGGATGTAATTTATCCTAAAGACATTTATAGGTATATCTGTGCACCATTAGAGGAGATCAACTACACCACCTTCAAGAGTCTCTAGAGCTAGCTCCACTCAAGTGCAATAACGAATATAAACTAGAATGCACCAAAATCACCAGAAACAAGATCAATGTCTTCAAAGACTATCTAGACTTCACACAAGTATACAAATAGGTTTGTATGGTCATAATATAGCTGCATGATTATTTCTTGTACTTGGACAAACCTCGCTGGATCAGGAAAAAAATCAAAATGGTCATCTGCGATGCACCATGTAAATAAAACGACATCCTAGCCGTTTAAGCTTTCACAAACATAACAGCTACGCCACTGAGCACGATGATGTACAGTCAAGTAGTAAATGTAATTACATTTGGAGAGCATTAACTTTGTCTCATTCCAGCTACAACCTTGAGACCACCATTTCCCTCTCAACCTTTTAGGGATAATTAATTAGGGTACTGTATGCAATTATATGAGGAGAATTTGCAGTGTTTGTCATCTCAGCAAATAAAACAAAACTTCATTTTTTTCCTACTTAGTTTACAGATTACATCAATAAGGGGATGTCTGTCCAAATCATAAGTGCTTCCTCAAGTTGATCCTCTATAAACAAACCTTTTTAAGATGACTTGGATGTAGTGTCTTTTTCTTTTAGCATAAAGGAAATCGATTCTATAGAACTCGTGAGAAATTGAAACTCCACTATAAACATTGAACATATTTAAGACATTTTTTAACATATTTAAGACAGCAAAATAAAAATGGAAACAAAATATTTAACACAGAATTATAGTGGTTCGACAAATTTGCTTACGTCCACTCTCAAAATAGGGAAATCCCTTATCAAGAGTTTGGAAGGTGAATGGTCAAGTGACCATTAGGCTTCACATACCCAACATAGTGAAAATCAGGAAATAGGAGAAATATTTATCGACCACGATGCCCCAATATTGAGTTTACACATTACTAGAATAAACCCTGAAAATGAGAAACACCATATAATGCTCCGTATAAAGGCAATCATTGCTAACTCGATCCTATAAAATGGAGAGTGACGATAGCACAAGTCATTTGCCAAAGAGCGGACAATAAGCTGGAAATAACATATAGAATGATATCGCACAATTTTAGTAATGTTTCGAGCTTTAGGAGCTCACCCATTAAAAATGAACAACCAATTTTTCTCACAAATGTATTATAGAGTCGATAACATAATTCAAATCAATTAAATGAATAATTGGGTCAAGACTCCAGATGTTCCATGGACCACAACCTAAATCCTTCTCACTTAGAAATTAAAAATTGAAAAGCCCTTGTAGACATGCATGCCAAAAGCGGAGGCATAGGCAAGGAAAACGAGCTATTCCACCAAATGCCATGAGGAGATGAATGGAATTATTACAAGATTTGCATAATACCAATTGCTGAAGAAAGAGTCTTGAAATTTCCAAACAAAAGAACTTGACAGGTAAAGAGATGCTTGAATTATTTAAAAGAAATGAGGTACTGAAACAGATGACAAAAGTCTCTAATATGTGGCCTTCAGAAGATATGCATGCAAAGTGCATATCTCTATGAAAGGACAAATAAGGATCTAACATATGTATTACTTAATATCAATTATGAAAACAACTTATGGACAAAAGAAATCAAAGAACTACCGCCTCTGTTTTGCAGTAGTTCTGGACAAAAGAAATCAAATAACATAAATTCTGAATGTACTGAATCACAAAGGAAAAGGAACTATCCATTTGTGTTTCGATTTCCAATAAACAAAGCTCGTTGAAACTATTGCTAGAGACTTACTTCATGTCTTGTATAAATTATGTCCTACTGTCGATGATGCTTGATTGTGCTGTGATGAGCTTAAAATAAACAGATTCCCTTTCTTCTTATAGTGGAGGGTTTCTCGAAGGCTACTTAAATTTGAAATTTTTAATTAAAATAGTTTTAAATAAACTTTAATTTTAAATTAAACTATTTACAATTAAAGTAAGAAATTATAAAATTGAATTAAATTATTTACTATTGATATGGGTTGTGACACAACAACCATCGTCAGGTATACCACTGAAATTAAAGGATTCCCAGAGGGACAATTAGCAGTAAATAAACAAGAAGAATTTAAAGCATAATAAAGTTTAAAAAGAGGGACCATTTTTTTTTTCTGTAAGAATGTTTGTGCCAAACATTTTACCATGCCAAAATCTTATGAGAGATCCATACAAATTGTTAGGAACGGAGAAGCTGAATCAGATTTTCCATTCAGTCAATCTCTATTAAGAAGCAAGCTTCTTCTATTATGAATCATAATAATAATTGGATATGTTTGACAAAAGCCAAAAACATTATATAACCATATCACAATAGCAAGATTATGATTCTGATAGTCCCCGACTCCCCCCGCACGAGGATGCCCAGCAAAAATATATTAATTCAATGAAAAACAAACAAATATATCGCTGTACTCCAAATATTGAGATCATAGTGGATGTAAGGATTATGACATCTATGTGAAAATCTCTTGTAAGCGACTAAAAGCTGCTAAGGTTATTCGACGCTGTCATGGCAGTAGATGTAAGAATTAGGATAATGATATGAAAAATTCTTCAACAATCTATTAAAAACTTATATGTTTATTGATTTACTTTCATTACAATAGATGTAAGGATTAGGACAATGATGTGAAAATACCTTCAACTAAACTCTCTTGACTAAAAACATAGTATCATTGCAGTAGATGTGATGTGAAAAACACTTCAACAATACATGAAAAAGAATTATATGTTTATTGAGCTACTTTCATCACAATAGATGTAAGGACTAGCACAATGACGTGAAAGTCTAATCAACTAAGCAGCTAAAAATCTCTTAGCAGACCAACATGAGCTAGTTAAACTGGATGTGGGTAAATGGTGCTATGTGTTAGTAAACTGTTGTTTAAAAAAAGATTACCCATGGTTCTCATTATATAATCAATCTGATCTTGTGTTTAACTAAATAAACAAAATCAGCCCTCAAATGTGTATTGATTTCCATGATTCCTTGCCCTAATGTCTGATTAAATCAGATCAGTGTTACCCCAGCTTGAATGCACACTTTGTGGGGGAATTAGGCTTTAGACCTGAAAATTCGTTTACAAAAGCAGACTCTGAAAGGAACTCATAAAGTAGTAAGGCTATGCGGTTGTAAAGCAATCTAGATATCCAGACCTGTGACTGCAGTAGAACTTTTAAGGTCGCAGAGAAAGTGTGTTTGGGAGTTATCAATTTGAGATGAAAAAATTGCAAAATGTAGAGGTGAAGTTATTATTATTGTTTCTCTCGTGATTCTAGGTAGAATTATTCATTAGTTGCATGAAGGAATATCATACTAATATCATATACTGACATCAACTTATTGCGAAAGAGCAGTAGTTTTTTCAATTGAAATAACTGAGTACTTAAACTAACAGTTTTCTAAGGACATTGGAAACTAATCAGAAAATGCAGTTGTCATATGGCTCAGTATTGCTCTTGTCATTTGACTGATTTGCATAAATAATTGTTTGGTTCACCAATAAAGGCTGGATCTTTGAATTCTCTGTATGAGCAATATAAACAAACCTATGTGCTATGTACCTGCGCTGAATACATTCTATTGATAGCTTATAAAACAAACACTTGAAGGCAGTAAAGAAAACACGTCATCATGCTTTAAACTATAATGTCTTTTGATTTTTAACTATTTTACATTCGACAATATTATTTTTCCAGCAGCAGCGTCAATCAGTCATGTGCATCTGCATAACGATATTTGACAGACTCCACCTGCAAGAAATCAGTTAGTTCAACATGTAAATAGCATATAAAAAGGTCATCTAAGTACTGATTTATAAGCTGCATTGTGAACTCCACTGAGATTCAAATTTCTGAACTTGTTGTGTATATCAACTGGATCTCACATGAAGGCCAGGACATTAAATGTAGCCAAGGATAACTTGCTAACAAGCGCAATATATGAAAGAAATAATCAAATTCTCATTCACACAACATGGTGTTAGCAAGTCATTCTTGGCTGCATAACATATTCTGATCTACATGAAAGGTTCCAGATGAACATGAATCATTATCATCTGTATCTGTACCTCCGTATAAATCTCAAGATACATAAAGAGTCTCTTGTATGGATGCTTAACCTACTTCCTCTGTATAAATCTGAAGATACATAAAGAGTCTCTTGTATGGATGCTTAACCTACTTCCTAAGGGCTCCCAATAGGATTCCTATAGAAACTATAACCTAATCCATCTACTTCAAAGAAAAGGATTGAATAGCGTCATCTAACATGCATTCATATCAGTAAAAACAGGGCGACAATTACTTGGAAAGGAAAAGGAAGAATACAGAGTGACCCAAAAGTTCTACCAGCACTAAGACTAAGACATTGGGCTGTACAAGGAAACACAACCCACTAGTTTAATCTTTGGTATTTTGGCATTACCAAAGACTGATATGAGTTGTGAAAATAAACAAGAGGGTGGGCAGAATATATAGTAGAGGGTGCATGATTGATAGCCAAAGTGTGGCTAAATGAATCTGATATTGTAACTCTAATGTGTACCATCAATGACAGTGGTATTGCTTCTAGGCAGTTAAGCGTAATATTAGTTTATGAACTTATGAGTAATATATCTAATGACTCAAGGTCTTAAATGGGGGAATGCATCTACAGATACCAAATATTAATCCCACTGAAAACATACCCTGAAATAACTGAAAATGGTTGGGTCCGAGTAGTTTGTTTTAAAAATTAATCCCCATGACAACCATTTCTTTCTCCCCAAAAAAGATAAAGCCATTCAGCTTTTAAAGATTCCCAGTTTCCATAACTTTTAACAGTTTATTAGGCAATTGAATGCTTACAACTTTAAAATGTTTAGCTATATAATAGTCAAATACAAAGAGATGGCTATGTTAGAATTGTGTGAAGAGAGAACATAATCATAGACCTAGAGGCCATGAACAAACTATGGACCTCACCGGATCTACATTTACATCAACTTTGGGTTACTTATCATTTATAGTTTAAAATTGAAATTCAGTTAAATAATCAACTAAGATTAAAATTAAAAAACAAATAAGATTAAAACTTGAAATTTGATAAACTGAAAGTTGATCTTCAACTGAGCTGTCATGAATTGTCATGAATAGACTAAAGCTATCTGATTTAAAATTTAAATCTTGATAACAATTAAACTTGAACCCAACTAAATTTCTCATTCAAACATACAATTTCTTAATCAGTAAGCAGTAGCACATGCACCACGTGCAGCTGTGTACTTGTAAGTTTAATTATTTTATCACGTGGACCAGAGGATGTATAGTTAAACATTTTGCATAAATATCGACTGAATAGCAAAGTTGTTTTCTTCTTTCTATATAATATTCCTCAAGTGGAAGATTCCTTTAATAATGAGCCTGTACATCAGACAGAATAGTTTGACAACTTCAGTAGTCTAGATTTGGTTTGGAAAACGATATTATCTCCTAAATTACTCATTTTCTCATTTTTCCTTTAATAAACCCTGAAATTATTTTCAACGTCCTATAACTCTAAGCCGCTGATTTCATGATATGCTTATTTATAATTCAATACATGTTTTATTCCTTTTTATATTCAAAAGAACTGAAATTTTATAGTAAACTTTGTACAATCTCGATTTATTCTAGGTTTTATTTTGTTGGGAAGGTACATTTTTTTAATGTGTGATATTATTTTATAAATGGTAATTAAAATATTATTGGTCAAATATTTTAATTAAAAGGAATCATACTCTTTCAAATATGATTAGGGGAAGAGTATAAATATATAGTTCTTATGGCTAACTTCGTTCATTCTAAGCTCCTAAACAATACATTTGAATTTGACCATTTTTTTTGTTGTCTTTGTATGCAACTTAACTGCTTAGAACTATTGTTTCAGTTTATGGTCGTAAAGATGAACATTGTGGGATCTATTATGCATTTAAGGAAGTCAAAAAAGTAGCCAGGGTCGAAACGTGGTGATTTCAAAGTGTCATCTAAAATATATTCCCTATTGCTATAAAAAAATTGTTGTCGTCTTCGTATTTGACTTAATTGCTTATTGTTATTGTTCTGGCTTTCTGAAAGTAAAGACAAATGTTGTGGGATGTGAGACATTGCCCCGTCACTCATTTGTTTTAGTCGAGCATAATTAGTACTAATAAAGTTGTACAATTGATTTAATTAGTAAATTCCAATAGAAACATAAATTAGTAAAAGAACAAATGGAAAAGATTTCTGAAACAGCAAGTGCATGTGATAAAACGTGTTTTCCATTTGGAGATATATGGGTACGTGAGCAAAGGGCATTTCACTCAATGGGATAAGGATAAATAATAGTGTCCTGTAGAAGATGGGTAAGCAGAGAAATTGTGAAATATGCAATACATATGATTCCTGACTTGACTCTCTGATAGCACAACCAGTCATTTTGCTTTTTTTTTGTGCAGGAAGTACGTGATGATAGTTCAACCAGTACTTAGTCATTGAGTTGGGACCCAACAAAATGCTGTGAGTCTTACAATGTATCTCATCTTATTATGTTGATCTAGGACAAGACAACTAGTACAATGAGGTCCACATGTGCCTCCACCACCAAAACTGCTCAGTGCTCCATTAATTGTTGAGAGCATTCGGAGGATCAACACCCTTCAAATTTTTATATATTCAAACATAAAGATCTTGCTAATTTTATTCTTATCATCATGTGTCTCATCATCCATTATTCATTCTATAATATAATATTGATTGGTAAAATGGCTCATTTTCTTTATCAGTTGCAACGTTATCACTTATCAGTTAGCTATCCGAATTAAGTAATAATACTTGATGTTAATGGCATTATGTTTTTCGGCAATAAACATTGGAAAAGCAAAGGTGGTCAACGACATCATGTGTTGTTTTTGTGCTGTCTTGTGACAATTGTATTGCATGTCCATGGGAATTATGTCTGGGCAAACTGCAAGTTGTTTTCTACTCAATGATTTGAGCTTTGAATGGAAAACTAAACAAACATATGTAATCTTAAATCATACACCAAATTCTACATTTATGATAAGCATTGTAGATACGTAATTATTTTGCATTGCGTGGAATTATTATATATTTAAAGAGGAATAAGAATCATCTTAAATGTTAATATATTTTTCTTCGAATTCATCCATAAAAAGCAATGGTGTGGAAATATTTCCTATATCAATCTTTGAAGGGAGATATGTGAAAAAAAGAATGTTATTGTAATAACCAAAAATAATACATAAAATTAAGTATTTAAAGATAAGATGATTTTAATAGGGAAAATAATTTTAGGTAAAAATCTTCACATTTCAAATAAAATTAATTGTATCATTTAATAAAATCAATTGCATTATCTAGTCATTCAGAGTTAACAATAAAAATCTTAGACTGTCTTTTTAGGAATGCCACTAACATTCAATTTTAGAGTAGTTATGACAACATAACAATGTCCACAAGTCAATCTAAAATTCATACTCTACTCCACTCTCAATGACCAATATGTACAAAAACATGAAACCGCAAAACACAAGTGGTTTACTATAATGAAATAACTTGCACAAGAAAAATCTAATAGGATATATGTTGCATATTATTGATAATAAGAAGTCACTTCGAGATGGATACCTAGAGCAGCTTCAATAAAAACTCAATATTGAACATGATGATAATAACTAACCTATACCTCCTACATATACCATATTTATGCCTTGGATACTACATCGCCCGACTTAGATACTTAAAACTCTTAGGACAACCTAAACACACACACACACACACACACACACACACACACAGTTATTATTGTATAGCTTATTTAAGAGTTAAGGTAGCCACAAGACAAGTACTCGTAAAACATTTTACACTATCTGGTTAGGGGCATAACATTACCCCCCTCTTTATAAAACCATTGTCCTCAATACTAACTTTTCTTTCTTCTTATTCATCACATTTTTTTCTTCTTCTTTTCATCTTTTTATTGTTTCTTGATCCTCTTTTTTTGTCTCTTTCTCTTTCTCTTTCTCTTTCTCTTATTCTTGTTCTTTGTCTTGAAATTTCTCTTATTCTTTCTCTATCTCTTTCTCTTGTGCTTCATCTTGCTCTTTTTCTTTCTCTTTCTCTCATGCTTTCTCTTTTTCTTTCTCTTGATGTTTCTTATGCTCCATCTCTTTCTCTTACTCTTTGTTGGTCGAAAAATGGGATACAAATGTTAGTCTAGAGAGATAAGGGTGTAATATGGTAACAAAGATCTAGAATAAATAACTTAGGATATAATAGATACCATCTAAGGGATGCATCCCTAATAAGAGATATAAGTAGAGATAGGATATCTACTTACTTAGTAGTTGGTGATGTATGATATTATATTAGAACTAGGACCAAAGAGAGTAGAAAAAGATATAGAATAATTAGGAATCATAACGAATATACTTTGCATATTAAGAATATTATTCATATTCTAATATTTTGTTGGCATGTTCTTTCTAATTAAGTGTTAAGAGTATATCTAGGTTATATATGATTGCTTCAATAGAACCAATTATGGGGTTTCAATACTATAGCGAGTAGAAATTCTTTGGAAACAAAAATCTGGCCTATCTCCTTTGGATTTATTGCTAGCATTTCTTTTTTTGTTGTGACTCTAGTTAGGCTCTCTTGGGGTTTTGCTAAAACATTTTTTTCTTTCAAACTTTAGCAATACTAGATCAGGACAAGTAGGAAATATAGTGAAACTAATTAAACCTATGTCTCCTTCATGTATACCCTATGAGAGAGGGCCAAGTGTGAAGGGGATGAGAAATGGACATGGATAAAGTGTCTAGAAGACAATTTGAAAAGATGTTACTACTAACAAATTTCACCTAAATATAACCAATATGGGATGCAATATAGAAGTAACACAAGACCAAATCATGATCATCCATGCCAAAAGGTGATAACAAAAACTCAAGAGAGACTAGAGAGAAAACTAAGATAGATACAATGAAAAACCCTAATGAAGAGGAAGTAAAATAAAGGAAACTAATAGAGAGAGAGAAGAAAGAAAAGGAAGATGAGAAGAGCATGCCATTAAGGGTGTTGTTGAGCCTGCCACTATGGGTGCTACAATGAGAAGAGAGAAAAGAAATAGAATAAAAGAAGAAGAAATCCAAGAGGATCTCAAATCACAATGTGGGAATATGCAGAGAATGGTAAGAAACATATAAACAAAATTTGAAACTTATGACGAAATGAGTATATTATTTTTAGGGTCAAGTAGTGTTAGAATAGTCCCAAAGGATAACTGAGAGGGGGGGGGGGAATCAATTATCAGTAAATTTACTCCTTTTCTTTCTTTAACTTCATAATACAATAAAGTAAATGTAAATTCAAATAACACAGTACATAACACACAATTTGATTACGAGGAAACCAAATGGTAAAAACCCAGTGGGAATTAGCACCCACAATGAACTATACTTGTCAATAGTAATCCCTGTTAGAAGATATTTCAACCTTGTTAGGAGTTGTACTTTACAATGCAATAAGTATAGTAACCTGGTTAAGGTTCAGACCCTATTAGGAGTCTTTTACAAATAACCATGTTACGGGTGGTGGACTCACTGTCCAAAAGCTCACTGCTTCAATGGTGAAGGATACAACCTTCTGTAGAATAGATATGCACTAGATCTGATTATGAACTGTAGAGTAGACCTATTGTCTTGATTAGTTCCAGTCTATTGTAATCATCTACTTCTTCTTCACATAGACTCTTGATGAATGAACCACATCTTATATTCTTCTCTGAACTTTTCCTGTCTCTTTTTGTATCATTCACACTTAGCATATCACAAATGACTTGCTATAAGTATCTTCCTCAAAGTATGAGATCATGGGACCTGTAATACAACTCTTCATAATATCCTTGTCGGCTTTGCTAAGCATGCAAACAATATTAACTCTGCGCAACACAAACTGAATAGACGCGACGCTTCACTAAGTCGGCCTCACCAAATTATCTCTCACCTTGTAATCTTCTTGAAACATGTTTGGCGCCTTTAGATAACTATCATCAACTCATAACTAATCATGAATATACACACGCATATCCTGAAGATAGGCACAACTCAAGAAACATGTTACGTATGTCAGCTCTGAATAGATACTCTTCCAGAATTGTAACTGCCAATAACAAAATTACACAACTTGACTGAAACATCATATCTGAGTCTGTGTGTATGAACATAACATACTAAACATGTCTAAAACATGTATCTAACCATGCAGGGCTTGATATCATCATTTTGATAAGTACATACAGAAACACTACTGTGTATTATATGTTGTCATCAATGAAAAACATATAATCAATCAACTACACAGAAAAAAATCTCCAACAATCTCCCCCTTTGACATTGATGGCAACATATGATATTAAAAACATCCTCTGTTCATGGTGTCCTCTTTCTTATAAAATCTTCTCAATATCCTCATCAAAGATTCCTCTACACTGCTTCAGTTCTTCTAACTATTTTTATACTCCCCCAGAGTATATGCTCCCCCTTACTATATACTCCCCCTTTGAAATCAATCAAAAAGGGTTCCATAAACAATTAGGCATAGGTACTACTCCAGAAGTAGAGTAGTAAACCATTCATCAGTCACACAGGACTGATGTACTTGCTGCTTTATCTAATCAAACTCAGGAGAGGGAATTACTCCCAACTTCTCTCTGAGATGCTCAAAAGTATCCTTTGATAAAGGTTTTGTGAAAATATCTACCAATTGTTCTTTGGTGCTCACATAGTCCAATTTCACTTCTTTGTCTGCAACCTTTTCTCTTAGAAAGTGGTACTTGATCTCTATGTGTTTTGTCTTTGCATGCATCACAGGGTTCTTAGACATGTTAATAGTGCTAGTGTTATCACAGTGAATCACAATAGGATAATCAACTTGAATGCCAAAGTCTTTAACCATCTGCTTGATCCAAACCATGGTTGAACAATTCAGAGCTGCTGCAACATATTCAGCTTCTGCTGTAGACTGAGAAATATAGTTTTGCTTCTTGCTTGTCTAAGAAACCAACCTATCTCCAAGAAATACTGATCCTCCTGAAGTACTCTTCCTATCATCAATACATCCTACCCAGTCTGCATCTATATACAGATGAAGTTGTACATTCTCTGATTTAGGATACCATAAACCATAGTCTATAGTTCCCTTTAGATATCTGAATATCCTCTTGATTTCCATTAGGTGATTCTGCTTGGGTTCAACTACAAATATTCCAACAATGCCAACTGCATTAGATATGTCAGGTCTAGATTGAGTTAGATAAATGAGTTTTCCAATCATAGATTTGTACAATGTCTTATCAACTGCTGTGGAATCATCATCTTTTGAAAG
>MU224144.1:758637-779294 GCA_018584345.1 Thuja plicata
GTGGCGCCTTTTAAATAGCAAAGGCAACGCAATTTAATAAAATAAAAATCCCCAAAAATCATTATAAAAAATGATTTTTTTTAAAAAAAATTTTGAATTTTCTCATCCGTACGGCCCTTGAGGGCAAGAAAAATTTTCCAGAGGCCCTGGTGACCAAAATGGTCAAAATTTATATGTATTTCGACTCTCCCGGGCCTTCTGGACGCAATGGCGGAGTCCGTTTTGGCTCAAACAGCTCCAAAAAATAAAGACCCCCCCAGAACCAGAGACAAATGCCGAAAAAGCTTCTGAAAGCTTCAAACCCTCGCTGCTTCAACAGAGAACGAACAGCCAGATGCAGGAGAGCTCTGATACCATGTTAGGATTGATGAACATCAATCTACCCAAAAACACCTGCATGCAAGATAGTTACAAAGAAGAAGAAGTAGACAGAAGAGAGAAGGATCCAGAAAGCTATGGCAGCCGATAGGCCAGAGACTGCAAATGCATGTTGATAGAAATTATGTTCTATATTCAACAATGAAATGATTTACAAACTCCTTATGAATTACAAAGCGGTCAATCCTTATAAAGGATACCGAAACCCTAAAAGGGAAACTACAAGAAATAGAAACTGCCTAAGGTTAGCTGAAGCAAACTAGAGTGAATACGGAAGTTACTAATTAGATCATAATGATTTAAATTAGTAACCCCGATAGACTATTACTCTAACACTTCAAAGTTTGAATCTTAGAAACTGTGAATGATGTTAATACTAAGAAAGCATGAGTTAAAAACAATCGTATAAAATCCTCCTAAATCTAATGAAAATGACGAGAAGAGTCAAAGGGGAAAAGATGATACGAGAGCAATGGAATTATTAGTAGACAGATTAAAAGATCATCTACTACCTATTATCGCAAAGTTAGACGCTGCACATGATATGTTCAAATCCCTAGTAAACATGTTTGAGATAAACAACACTAGAAGGATTCTTACTCTTAAAAATCAACTCTAATATTAAAATGAATAAAGGAGAGACCCTCACCTCATACTTTATGAGGGTAATAGAATTAAGAAACCAACTCTCAAAAATTGGTCACATCTATGATAATAAAGAGTTAACTATGATAAATTTAAATGGATTCCCTATCTCATGGGAAAACTTTAGACAAGGAATAAGTGCTCGTTCCAAACTCCCCAAATTTGTTCGACTAAAAGCTGACTGCATTCAATAAGAGTGTAACCTAATATCTAGAAGAATCAGTGTGGAATCCACAAATGAAAACATTCAGATTCTCTTGGTCACTAATTTGAAAAGGAAAAGGGCAAGACCTCAAATAGTAAACAATCCTTTAAGAAACAGAGAGACTACTCTAAAACACAATGTTATAGATGCAAAAACTATGGTCACACTACAACAAAATGTCCTGATAGACTCAAACATCAAGCTTCCTTTGCTAAAGTTAGTAATTAAAACTTGGATTCAGAGAAACTTGTATTCTAAAGAACTTCAAAATATCTTATTTTTTGTGAAATACTGGATTGAGAGGGAGATCATTGTTCTTTACCATCCTCACCAAACCTCTTTCAAAATGAAGGTGGAACACTTTCGAGGTAAACTTTGTATGATTGTAATTAATGAGAAAGAGTCTCAGCATATTTGATTATTATAATGAAAACATTTCTATTATTTCATGACTATTTGGGCCCTGTGTACATCATGAGGAAGTGATGACTTCCAAATTATTATCACTTGTATTTGTAAATATTATTTGAAGGTGAAGATCTTACAATAACTTAATCTTCTATTGTGATGGACATCTTATGATGTCTAAGAAGATCATGATAGATTATATCTTGTAAATCAATCAACTAAGAGATAGATATCGCCACAAAAAATATCTATAAGTTGTATTGTATAAATGTGTCATGGTGGATTAACATCCTTAAACAAACCATGAATATAATGTTCCTATGGTAAGTACCATTAAGGATACGTGTGCACATACCTTATGGATATTTTGATGACTTGGTGAATATCATGCAACTTGATATTCTGAGGCTATTACTTCTGATATCATGAGATGATATCGTTATAGTGAATATCATAAGTGTTGATATTTGTAGACCATAACTTCTAAATTTCATGAGATGACATCTTTATGATGAGTATTATAAAATATTTGTATTACATTTAGATAATACTCTTTCCACACTATGCATGGGTCTATTGTGTTCATCCTCCCTAGCTAAGAGGGAGTGTTAATGACCTATGGCTTCAGTTGGATAAATACTATCAAGAGTGATAGATCGTTATTGTATAAATATTTACTTTATTAATTATGATAAGAATTTAATATGATTATATCATATATATATATATATATATATATATATATATTATTAAACATATTAAATTAATAATAATGAATTAACCGACTATCAAAGAACATTATCAGGATAATACTAATAGTCGATGTTGTTAAAAAATTGTGGAAACTAATCTCCATATTATCGTTGTTAATCCTACGATACTAATCATTACGTGGAGTCATGTCCACGATGGAACATGACTAGATATGTGGATTCACATTCCATCATGGACATGACTCCACACTCTTGTTCTAAATACATATATACCCACAGTCAGCGTATGGATAAAAAAAGGGTGAACCAATAGACTCATCAGCCTTCAATAAATAATATATATTATTACAGCCTGCAATCAGACTATAATATAGAACGTATTAAATAATATTGATAAGAAGTGTCAATGTCATAATTATATAGACATATTTATATATATACTTTATATTTATATATATTTATATATTTATTTATTTAGAAGTAGAGAGAGAGACCTAACAGCTTTCCTACTATGATATCTTGCCAATCTTTGTTCACATAGTCTTTGTTCAGTTTCAGGCGAATACTTTTGTGTAGTCTTATTTACCCTTGTCCTTTTATTTCCCATTGCTTTCCTTTGAAAATTCTCTTTTAAAATTTCACAAAATAAAAATTCACTTCCAAAAGTGTTCCTTCTCCAAAATTTGAATTATTCTTCAAATTTCATATGTAGAAAATTGAAAAAAACAATCTTTATTTATATGAAACCAGTAATAGCCTTTAAAAATATTAAATCAACCGAAAAAGGTTTCTATCGAAAGTCGTTCAATTTTTTCATTTGAAAGTGCCCAAGTTAAGAAATTTAACCGTGGTAAAATGTTAGAAGGTTTCGATAGAAAGTGGTTTCTATCGAAACCTCCTGATAGACATGGTTCTGCAAAGGCAAAGCAAATTCATAGGTTTTCAGGCCTTTAAATCTCAATCTGAGGGCTCAAATGGGACAATACTGACAAATGCATATGCAGGACACAAGTACTCGGAACTAACTTTCCAATGATTATGATTTTAATAAATTTTGAGTTTATTATGCTTATGTTTTTTTACATCAATCAAATGTAGGTTTCTTACAAAACATCAACCTCTATGTCTGACGTTCATGGAAAAATAGTAAACAAAAGAAAACAAAATCTGAAAAATATCTTTGCACTAGGTATTGAAGTGTTCTTTCTATCAAAAAAAAATTAAAATTGGACAAATAAACAAGTTACAAGCTATGGAATGATCGTATGTCAAATTATGGCTAAGTCGACTGCAAATGTTATTAAAATATGAAATACTAAGGATAAAGTCATGAAACCAATTGCAGACATTTGATATGGATGTTACAAAACTAAATATGAAAGAATCAACTTGATATCTCTTTTAGAAAAAAAGTTATGCTCTATGGAATAAGTGTCACTCTTTAAAAATGTCATTTTCAGTAATGTACAAGTTTTAATAGAAAAAATGTATTCAAATCAATTCCAAAAAAAATTAAAAATATATTTAGAATCTAGAAAAAAAATTCTAAAAGACTCTAACTTACTTCATCTTCCAATTTCTAACGGTTTAGCAGCAATATGCATCTGAAAGTGATTTTTGTTTTCAGAATGTACATTTTCAGTGTCAATTCAAGAAAAAAAATGTAGACTCCTCCTCCTCCTCCTCCTCCTCCTCCTCCTTCTTCTTCTTCTTCTTCTTCTTCTTCTTCTTCTTCCTCCTCCTCCTCCTCCTCCTCCTCCTCCTCCTCCTCCCCCTTCTTGTTCTTGTTCTTCTTCTTCTTCTTCTTCTTCCTCTTCCTCTTCCTCTTCCTCTTCTTCCTCTTCCTCTTCCTCTTCCTCTTCCTCTTCTTCCTCTTCCGAAAAGATTCTAATTTACTTCATCTTCCAGTTTGTAACGGTTTAGCGGCAATATGCGTCTGAAAGTGAATTTTTTTTTCAGAATGTACATTTTCATTGTCAATTCAAGAAAAAAATTGTAACCCACTATTGTGGGATCCTCCTCCTCCTCCTCCTCCTCCTACTCCTCATCTCCTCCTCCTCCTCCTCCTCCTCATCCTCCTCCTCCTCCTCCTCCTTCNCTCCTCCTCCTCCTCCTCCTCATCTCCTCCTCCTCCTCCTCCTCCTCATCCTCCTCCTCCTCCTCCTCCTTCTCATCCTCTGAGAAGAAGAAGAAGAAGAAGAAGAAGAAGAAGCAGCAACAGCAGCAGCTTCTCCTCCTCCTCCTCCTCTTCTTCTCCTTCTTCTTCTTCTTATAAAATATCACTAAAAAGTTAGAGACTTATATTTACTCAAAAAAAATATAATATTTGTCTTTGTTGTTGTCTTTGTTATCCCCTTCTCTACTCTTACATATTTTACATCAGATATTTTCAGCACTTTTCATCTTGATTATCAATCACTGAGTGTGATTCAAAAAAACATGTTAAAAAATCATATCCAAAAGATTATCAAGATTCGATATTATATTATTTTAATATATTTTATTTTATAGATTTATTAAATTATAATGATTAAATTAAAGTAAACATGTAACTTAATAAAATTTATAGAAAGAGATATGTAAAATAGGTTATGTGTTGGTATTGAATTATAATTTCAAACAAATAGACCAGCAATTTTAGGTTTTATTTTTTAGTACATTGATCAAATATTTTTTTAGTATTGATTTATTTGTGCTATAAATATAATTGTAATACAAAAACAAATAAGTATATAATTTTTAATCTTTAAAGCATTAAATTGAAGAGAAATATTTTTTACCAAAAAATAGAATACAAATTACTTAGAAACTCTAATCCTAAACAAGTGCCACGTAGTGCCCAAGTACTTGTCATAATTAATTCTTATTTTAATTACATATGTAAATTTAATTCTAATTTAATTCTTAATATTGAATATATTTTAATTAATAGTTACAGTTTTTTTATTTTCTTTATCTGTAAAAAGTCAAAGCCATGGATTAATTATATTAATAAATTTGATAAAGATACATAGTCTTTGTTCATTGCGGACACTAGTAGGAAAGAACAGACAAGAAAACCTCTAGTCTAGCTCGGGACCTTGGTCCAAACATAACAGATGATATAAGTTACAAATTCATGGAGGCATACCTCCATTTACAACTAGATACCTTATAGAGGTATCATTTTAAGTTTTGCAGATCTAAGTTAATGCATAGAGTGCCTTGAAAAAATAATCATAATGTCTCAGTTTTGCTCTGTTGGGTGGATCCTTCATCATGTTCTTCTGAAGCAGAAAATATCCTGCTAGATGAATCCTTTTACCTGAACCTACACAGAAAAAACTCCCAAAAAAACTATATCTACAAGGAGCGTAACTTAACTGTCTGTCCCAGGTTAACTTAAATTTCTTACAGAGATTAACTTATATATTTGTAATCAGAGTGTACAGAAAAATAGCTGGAAAGAGAGAAGAAGATACAGAAAAAAATGCAATTATGATTGGAGATAAGAAAAATCTTGATTTATATATCCCTAAATATATTTATGTATATCCTGTGATTTATATAAACCAATATTTAGCCTCATCATAAAATCATATTAGTAGGTTTTCCTCTGAGACTTCCTATCTATTTAGATCAGTATCCTGATTACAGAAATTTTTATAGATACCTTAATTTACAAAAATCATTGGTTCTTTAATAGCTGTAAACCTTAACCTTACTGAAACTATAAAATATCAATTTTGATCCCACTTTCTAATTTTTTTTAGCCTCATAAGAAAGACTAAAGGAATTGTGGTCTTCTAATCCTATTCATATATCAATGGTTCATGCATTTTATATTGAAAAGCTCCTATAATTTGGTACCTAATTAGAGAAATACTGATAGCTACAAATTCCAATGCATGGCTGATTAGTTGGTAAACATTTCAGATGGATGTACTCAATTCATAAAGGAAAAGTTTAGCAAAACAGAGTAAATTCATAAAGGAACAATTCAACAAAACAGATTAATAGTTATAGATTTTAAATGTAAGATGAAATTTATAATAAATAAGGGGTTTGTAAAATATCAAAATTATGATATAGTATTTTTATATTATATATATTATATATTTGAAATTGTAATAATTATTTATAGCATATATATATTAAAAATATAATATAGTAAATATTTTAGAATATATAATAGTTATATATTAAATAATATTGTTCAAATATATTGTAATTTAATATGGTTAAAATAAAAACAAAACAAAAATAGTAGACAACACCAAACCAATTCAACCAATCATATTTGAGATAAGTAATTTTCAATCAATCATATTTGAGATAAATATTGTTTATAATATATAAAATTAATAAATAAATATCTTAACTTTAGAAGAAATTTTTTTTTATTGATAATAAGGTGATCACCACAAAATTACAGTGTCAAGTTCACAAAATCACAGTATGAGGTTCACAAAACAGAGGCACCGCCTCAAACCGAGAGTATCAAAGTTTAAAGTTTCACGACATCATTAACAAGATACAGAAATTTAGTAAAGAAGATCATCAAAGACATCCACCCATGCGGTCCATCCCATGGTGCCCTCCATCCAAACAATATTCTTCTTCTTCTGAATCTGGTGGAGCAGGAGGATCATGTTATCCGAAGTGCTCTTGTTGTTCCTTTTAAGTTCCAAGTTGAGCTGCTTTATAGTTCTTTCAAATATGTGCAAGTTGTCCATATGACTCCTCCAAGCCTGTCCATCCTTAAGCTCGAAGGAGAAGAATGTGGCATACCCATTTTTTAGAAGTCTTTTGAATTTTTCCTTTTCCACCCTCATGGTAATTTGCACCTGTAAAAAAATTATAAAAAAGGTGAGACTTTTTAAAGACTCAGTAAGAATCCTGGGATTGCTTTGAAACCTTTCCTCATTCCTGCATTTCTAGATCTGCCATAGTATGTTAAAAGAAAGAATATCCTAAAACAAATTAGTATCTTTTTTAACCCCATCAATATGTCCAGTAATGATTTCAAAAACATTAATATCTCTAGGAAGAGTAATACCAAACATGAGCCAGATTTCTTTGGCAAAACTGCAATAAAAAATATATGTCTACCAGATTCAGGAAGTTTACAGATGTTACAGTATTGGGTCGTAGAGAAATCCTTTCATATAGGGAGTCTGTCAAGATTCAAAAGCATCTAAAACATTTGATCTGAGGATCTATGGGGCTTTTCCATAACCTCCCAAATTTTTTCTTCCAGGAGGGGATATCAAGATTAGAGTACCAGAGATTATTGACATGGTCAATGGTGGAGTCATTATACCCAATCACATGGTAAATGTTTTTGGCTTTGATTTTGGTCATAATGGTTTCATCGGGCCATTTAGCATTCAATATTCTATCAGAATCATTATGAAAGTAGGTGGGAAGATCCCTACAGGCTTTAATGATTAGATTATAAGTTCTTTTTTGAGATAAAGGGATGTTAAATTTGAGCCTTAACTCATCCCAACTAATAAGACTCTCATGTTCAAAAAGATCCATAAATTGAGTGATGTCCATCTTATGCCAATACCTGGCAGAACATCCTTGGGAGAGGGGAAGGGGCTTACCAGAAGAATATAAGTTCCACCAAATGGACCTTTCACCAAAGAGCTGATTATCATCATGGAAAGACTTGTTAGTGGCATAAATTATGACTTTTCTCTAGGCCTTCCAAATGGATTTGAAAACAGTCGAGCCTTGAACCACAACCGAAAAACTCCCAAAGATCAAGTCACTAAAAGGTAAATTTTTCCAGGACTTAGCATTCTTGGGGAAGTCTCTTTCAACATTTCTCTTAACAAGAACTTTCCAAGTATCATCCCTAGCTAAAGAGAGGAAATCCATTTGGCAGCCAGGGCTATCCCCATAGTTTTAAGGTCCTTCAAACCCATCCCCCAATGAGTTTGTCTGTATGGCACCATTTCCATTTAATAGCATGGAGCTTTTTGTTCCCTTTGCCATCCGACCATAGATAGTTCCTTATAGCCTTTTGGATTTCTAAGATTTGGTAACTGCTGAACATCCAGGCAGAGGAATAATAAATGTTGTAAGATGAAAGAAATTTTTGGCAGACTTGCACTCTACCAGCTAGGGATAGAGATCTGTTGTGTCATTTATTCAAATTTTTAGTAATTTTCTCCTTAACCAAAAGACACATATCTTTGAGAGAAGGTTCAACAGAGAAAGGTATACCTAGATATCTGAAAATATTGGGAGGCCCACCCCACTGATAGTCATATTTATTAAACCAGGTTGGTAGTTGCTCATCCCAACCGAGACATATTGATTTGGTATGAGAGAGACAAGCCCAAGAAATAGTACAAAATATCTTGAGTTTCTGTTGCAGAGCTTCAAAATTATCTTTAGAATATTCATAAAAAATGGAAGTACCATTTGCAAATTAATAGTTAATAAGGTCAGACCCGTTAGGAAGGGAAATACCCTTAACCATAGGGGCAAGGGTGTTCTCTCTAAGAATGTAAAATAGGGCATCCACAACAATAGCAAAGAGGGAAGGCGCCAAAGGACAACCTTACCTGATGGATCGGCCAAGGGGAAAGGCTTCTGATAGGGATCCATTGATATCAACTTGGGCATAAGCATCATTAAGAAACACTTTGACCGCATCACAGAAGTAAGTAGGAAATCCAAAGGCCTCCAGCATCATGGGGATAAAAATCCACTCCACTCAGTCGTAAGCCTTTTCAAAGTCAAGAAGAAACATAGTTGAGCTCTGTTGAGAGTTTTTAGCCCAATTTAAGGCCTCCTAGCTGGTAATTAAATTTTCAATAATATATCTGTCTTTAAGGAATCCAGTTTTAGTTGACTACACAAATTTGGGTAAAATATTCTCAATCCTTATAGCCAAGATTTTGGAAAAAATCTTATAGGAAACATTTAACAGAGTGATAGGCCTCCAATTTTTAAGAAGGAAATTATCCCCATCCTTAGGAAGAAACTTAATGATGCCACTATTGATGGAGCTTCCCAAGGTACCCGTAGCTAAGGCCTCCATGTAGATATCACGGAGATCTTTGCAAATCCATTTGATGTTAGCCTTGTAGAACTCAACAGGCAACCCATCTAGCCCTGGAGTCTTGTCATCTTTAAGAGTATTAATGGCATTTTCACTTTCCTCCATAGTGATCTCCTTCCGAAGCAAGGAAGCATCCATGTTGGAAATCCTATTAGGGATCAAAGATCTGCAACGGTCCCTAAGGGTGTTGGCTTCCTTTGTATCCTCATATGTGAAGAGGTTTTTGTAATAGTCGGAAAAAGCCTATTTTATGCTATCAATATCAGTAATCTCTTGATTATCAACAATGATTTTGTTAATAGTCTCATTAGAGTGTTTTTTCTTAATAAGGTTGAAGAAGAACTTAGACCCCCTATCACCAGCTTGGAGCCAGTGCACCCAGGATCTAATTTTGGCTCCTCTGATCTTAATCTACTGATGTTGCCTAAGGGCATCTTTAGCACTAGCCACATAAGGGATAAGAGAGTCATTTGAGGGATTGGATTGGATATTATTTTTAGCCTCTAAAAGGTTAGCATTAAGAAATTTCTCAGCGAACCTAAAGTCTTTAGCCCTCTTTTGACCTAAGGTTTTCAATAAGTTCTTCCAAGTAAGAATGGTCATATTCCAATGGTCGGAGTGAGAGATGGAAGGATAGTGGTTTTTGTTAATGAGTCTAATGAGGTTGGTAGCCACAAGAATGTCATCATCATTAAGAAGACTAGTGTTAAGGATGAATTTAGGATTGGAAGCTTTAATAAGGGAAGGGGAACTATTAATTCTAACACAGACAGAGATCAGATGATGATTAGAGAGGGAAGTAGGGGTGACCAGGATAGAGTTACCAAGTTTATCAGGAAAAAGTGAGAAGAAGTTTTTGTTAGCATAAAAATGGTCTAGTCTTGAATAGATTCTCGACAGATTATGTTGGAAATTGCACCAAGTATGCCATAATCTAGGATTGGTATCCTTGTTCCCAGACAGGGGGTAGAAAAGAAGTTTATCCCGTTTGAATCTATCCCATTAAGTATTTACAGTATCTTTCCAGCTAAAGGGAAGGCCACCAATTTTATCCTCATGGTTTTCTACCATATTAAAGTCCCCTCCCACAAACCAAGGTATATTAGGGAGAGAAGCCAACTAGGTCCAGAGCTATGATCTCTCTTTGTAGTCATTAGAGGCATATACCGAACAAATGCCAAACACCATATTATTGAAGTTAAAAGTAATCCACAATGCTCTATTACAGGGGGAAATGTCAGTGCAAGTAATAGAAATTTCCCATTTAGGATTAATCAAAATAGCCACACCACCTCTGCCTCGTGGGTGCTTAGTAACCAGTTTAATTGCATCTTTCCATAAAAAATTAAGATTGGATTCAAGAGTGAATCCAGTGGTTTTGATTTATTGCAGCATCAGGAAGTCAATGTAATTAACGGTTTCAAGAGAATGCTTGATAATGAATTTTCTATTCGGGGGTTCAAGACCCTAATGTTCCATGAAATGCAATTCATGAGGAAACATCTGGGGGGAAGAACCACTAACGCCCGCGGCCTCATCATTAGGAATCATTGAGATAGAGGAGTTACCTCCTTTCTTTTTAGCAAATAGATTTTTGTTTTTGGGCCCCAATGGTCTTCCTCTTCGTTTAGAAGAGGGGAAAACATTCTTGAGTTCAAGATCATCATCAGAAAAAATAGGAGAGGCTAGGTCAAGATCCACGAACGGGTTAGAGGTGCACAGAGAATTAAGATTGTGCGAGGTATCTGTAGGAATGACTTTAACAAAAAAATCATCAGTGATTTCTTTGAAAGTATTAGGATGAGGGTTTAGGTGAACAGAGTCATCAATAGGTGGATCCAAAATGGTTGGACTCGAGGTAGGCAAGCTAGTTTGGGGTGTAAGAGTGCGTGACACATCAGGAATAAGACTGGAAGGAGCCTGCAGAGGTATCGAAGAATGGAAATTCACAGAGGAAGGGTTACCCTATTTTTTGGCCCCTTTTTTCCTCTTCTTTGAGATTGTTTGAAACCCGTCAGTAAGCTCATTATCTATGGCAGTTGTTGACTGCGGGGCAAGGGAAGGAGGTTGTGAAAGAGAGATAGCTGTAGGGAAAGAGGTAATAACGGGTGAAGCATTGGGAGGTTCGGTCAAAGGCGGATGTTTGCTCAGAGATGTTTCAAAATTAGGTTTAGTTTTTCTTTCAGAAGCAATAGGATGTGTCGGTTTACTCAAAGGAGGATTGTGTTTGAGAATAGGGCAATCTTTTCATAAATGTCCCTCTTTTCTGCAAAGAAAACAGGCGTTAAGGCCTCCTAACACTTCAATGGGGCAAGAATAAATATCACTCGCAATGTTAATCTTGATATCGTTTGGGATTTCTCTTCCAAGGTTGATGGAAATTAATATCTGAGCATCCATATGGGGAACAAGCCTGATAGTGTCGTCCATCCTAATAAATTTGCCAATAGGTTCCAGAAGTTGGGGCAAAAAATGCCACAGAAATGATGAAATTTGTTTAACCAAAATCCATCGTGGGGGTGAAAGGGCCAATACCTCCTCATGAATGGCCTCAGGGGTCCATGCTAGGGCACGAAATGAGGTATTTCCTATGGTCCAGTATTGTCATTTGAGAATTGTAGCCTCAGAATCATGATTATTAAAAAAAATAACAAACAACCCCTTTTGTATTTGCCTACAAAATGAAATATGATAACCATGTTTAAGATTCCAATAGTTATGGAACCAATCATCTAAGAACTTCCTGGGAGGACATTTCTCAATTTCAACCGCCGCAAATAAAATTGCTGAATTCTTCAACCTACTCTTTTCTTTCATAATTTTTATAAGCATTTATGGATTCGGAGAAACAAAGAAAGATGGGAAAACAATCCTAGAATCCTTACCAGGTTCCTCGGCTTCATTTGAGGTAGCAATATTAAACCTAGCACTAGCGTCGATGGCAGAGGAGGACTAGGTGACGACTTCAGAAAATGATTTGGGTTTCTCAGGAGGAGAGGCATGGTTGATATGTGAGGAAACCTCATTAAGATTGTCAGACTCCATAGGAGTCCTGATTAATGGCGATGAGATGTTAGTGGGTACGGCCTCTGCCGAGCGGCAGAGGGAAGAGGGAGGAGAAGACGCATTCATAACATTATTAAAGGAAAGAACACACCTAGCCTTTGTTGATGTCGGGAGATGAGCAGTGCAGACCCCAAAGTCGCCAGCAGAGCACATCGTTGGATCGATCAGGAGCGGTGTTCGCATGGCAAAGTTCAGCTTTTTAAATTTTCCTCTACTTTAGAAAATTTTGAAATCATTATTCTTAAGATATAATTGTACTCTTCAACTATGTGTGATATATTTATTAATTAAAATTAAATATAATTAAAATTTATTTTGAATATATTTGTAATCATTATTGATACCATATTAAAATAATACAATGTTATAATTCATTAAAATAAATAATATAATAAAGATATTATTATATCACTAAATATATATTAAATTAAATTAAATATTTAATCATTATATTTATTTGAAATTTGTAATCCTTTAAAATTTATAAACCTTTTTTATATAATAGTTTTTAATCTTTCTACATATACTGTAACAATTATATTTACATGTACCCGCAGGCAATATTAAACTTTCGTACAGATTAAAAATGTACAGTGTGGACTTCCGTAAATCTCTGTTGCAAGTACAGGAAAAGGTTTGGAATGCAATTATTCGGTTATTCTACACCATTCGAATTCCTATTTTCATTATTAATATGGTTTCGTACCACCCACTGTCTACGCTTGCATTTCATTCAAGCTTCGCATATTCATAATTTTTATATTTTAACATTGGCAATTGATCCGAACAATGAATTAGATGAATACCCAGAGTACTTTACATAAGTTGTCAGATGACAAGACAAAACATTTCAAATTCAATCGGAAACAACAAATGTCATGAAAACTGATGAAACATAAATTCTTGTGATGACAATAAATAGGCTACAACATAATTTTTAATTTTTAATTGTTGTCAATGTTTAGTTTCATTTTACTTCTCCCAATTAAAAATATTATTACTTTTAATTTTAGGCGTTACATTTTCTATTATATTAAGATTTAGCTTATTGTTAAGAGTTATGCAATGGCAGAAATTCCATATGTAATAGATGTGTCAGAATGTCATAAGATAGTAGTGTATTTACTATTCATAAATTATTCGGTATTACTAAGATTTCATTGACGTCATTAAACAACTTTTGCCTTTCATACATTATTATGCAAAATCGATAACTGGCCATGGTACAATGAACATGCAACGTCTAAACAGCCAACTAAAACCTATTATATCTTGAGAAGGGTACACTTAGTAATTTTTTCAACTCCTTTATGTTTTACGTTTTAGCCAATACCCAATGAATATAGGTGATTCACTCATTCAACATCATGTGAATTTTTATTCCCGATGTCAAATCTTATAGATGGAAGACCCTCGTGGAGTGAACTTTCTTTTGTACTGTGATAAATAGCTAAGTAAACTGCTGTCATTTTTAGCATTAGTGTAAGAAAAATTATGGTTGACATCATTTTAATATGAGAGATGGATTCTTGTGAATTACTATTCATGAAACTTCGGTCAATGAGTTTGGCTCAAATAACTATTTAGTTGAATCGTGAAAGCAATATCACAATTTGACTTGTTTAAGGGGCTTACTAATGGCTCATAAGGCACAACACTTGCTGAAGGTTTTGCAAGCAAAGTGGGTTTGGCCATAGAGGAAACTTCGTAGTTAAGCATGTTTCAGCTGGAGTAGTACTGAGATAGGTGACCTTCCAAGAAATCTTAGTGCTTCACTGATGCAATGAGTGCTAAGGGTTCCATTCATTCTCATGAGAGATCGATTCTTGTGAACCACTACTCATAAAACTTGGGTCAATGAGTTTGACTCAAAAAACTACACAGTTATATAATAGCAGTATTACAATCATTAAATTCTTTATGTCATTGACGCCAAAACACCAGACAACATGTATATTATTTTATGATATATATTTTGTGGTGTGAAGACCAACACACAGTAAAAAAACAAAATCAAGTACAATGAACATTGACAATTCACTCAATGATACAAAAGGTTGATAGTAAAAATATTTACACAATCGAATTTAGAAATAACATTGCAAATGATCTGAATTGTAGAAATCTGCTTGCTGTTAAGTGATTCACTCATTCAACATCATCATGTGAATTTTATTGCTGATGTCAAATATCACCCTGGTGGACTGAAATTTCCATTCTACTATGGTAAGTATCTAAGTAAACAGCGGTCATTATTTCATTATTGTGTACGAAAGGCTGTCATTAATTGACGTCTTCAGATATTATATTGTGATATATTTTTAACGTACGGGTTTCCACAGTGACAATTTTGTGAGGAGGAACAACACTGATGAGGGCAAAATATAATTAGGTTTATGAATATAAGAAAGCACTCGTGAAAGTGCGTAAAAGCTCAGCTTTTATTCTTTTGCTTTATTCTAAGCTTATGCTTGTATGACACTTCAAAAGTTTATTTATTCGAAGTACAATAGAGCAGGTGTCAGCAAATAGAACAGAGCACGAAACCCTTTATGTTTTTGTATCTACCATGCTTTTAATCCTTATTCTTCATTCTATCTCATATGCTCATTTTGGAGATAAATTTATATTGAATTCTGGTTCTCCTGAAAGACTGTATACGTATCAAAATTCAACTAATCAAAGATTGGAAACCAAATATCTTTCATTCCTATAATATAATTCATCCTCTATTTTTATTATTATTTATTATGTTTCATTCTCTTTTTTATTCTTTCTAATTTTATTTACTTTTTGAATTAACATAGGTTGGTATTTAAATTCAACATATATCTATTAAATTTCATTGTGTTATATATATATATATATATATATATATATATATACTTCTTTCATTATATTTGTAGGAATGTACTTTAAATTTTTTGCTTAAAAGAAGTTTGTTGTAGATTATTTCTTCTTTTCAGATGATTATTCCTTCTTATATGCTGGTTGTAATTACTTAAGCAAAGAAAAAGAATGGTACTATGCTAGATTTGTCTATATTTTGAATGGTAGTTAATGAATAAAGTCAACAGAGTTGTGCTTTCTTTTTCATTGTGCTTTCTTTTTCATTATCTATCTCTATTCTATTGCAAGTTTTTACTATATCAATAATATTAGAATAAGTATAAGTTTCAATTTAAATATTTTGATTCATATTCTATATATTGATGAATTTATGTGAATTATATATAGAAAAATATGACTGATAGAAATTAATTAAGTATTAATAAAACAAATATTTGTCACATGAGAAGGGGTGATAATATCTAAAGTATTCATTCCTTTAGGTTGTGTGCACATATCTCCAAGAATTCAAAAAACATGTAAAAAATGATTACGGATTTTATAGTAATATTTTTATAGAGCCCATTTTAGGGGGAAATAATTTTCTTTTCCCTACAAAGATACTCAAGCACATTTTAAATCATTTCACTTATTTGCATGTCACAACACACACCATTATGTCCCCAAGAGTCTCCTAATATATGGTAATAGACCTGTTTTGTTATTGGAACCTTTTAAAACCAAATCAAATCATTCTTCATGTAAACTAGATAGCATTTGATTCCCTGTTATTTGGTTGTAAATATATGATTTAGTATGATTAAGTAACATTAAAGATGTGGCTTGGGATTTGAAGTCCCATCATTAAAAATAATTTGACATGATCGACTTATGAGCCACCAATTGAACCTTAAGTATAAAGAGTATACGGGATAACGGTAAACAATTATTTATATTGAGTCAGTAATTATGTGAACTTTGTGTTTGAGAGATTTTAAATAACATAGATTATAGAACATTAAGTATTTCTATTGTAGTGGGGATTATGTTATCTATTATGTAGTGTCTTGCTACACATGTCGAGAGATAAAAGACATGATTCATGCTCCTTATTCTAGTGTTGTTATAATTTCTATTTTAGTGGGGATTATGTTATCTATTAGGTAGTGTATTACTACACATGTAGAGAGCTAAAAGACATGATTCATGCTCCTTATTCTAGTGTTATTATAATTTTAATGTATGTTATGGTCTATATTAGACAAAAAAAAATACCCAATTAGTGAGTCTTAAGTTTTTTCATAATTAACCTTGGATGGCATCATTAGGATAGATTTAATATGGTCATCAGTAATATATTGCAATCACAAAGGCACCTAAGTTTAGCTTAAGTGAATAATTTAACGAAAATACCTAATCATTTAAATAATTAGATCATGTCAAATTACTCTAACCCCCCCTCCAAGATTTAGGGAGAAGCTAAAAAGGGGTCAATGCAAAGATGGAGGCATGAATGGGTCCCATAAATAACACCTGACTAGGTACCCATGTACAAACCAATGCAACTCTCACAAATGGAGGAAATGACAAAAACCTAGTGGGAGAAATTCCCTCTCCAATAAAAGAAAAAAGAAATACAAAAGAGTCATGTGACAAGAATGAAGGATTCATGATGTCCCCCCAAGTATTGAATCAACCACATAAGTATAATTAATATTTCTACTATGGGAATGAATGGAAGAGATGATATATCCCCTCCAAAAGAGAATCTCCATTGCCAAAGATGGAGGATCAAGGATGAATGTTGATAAAGATCCAAGATTGACAAAGCACATTCCTCCACCTAGGAAGAAATAAATCTAATGGCCAAAGAAGAATAAACACCATGAAAGGCTCTCATTGTGTGTTCCATGGAAGAATTCTCAACTAACCACATGTTTGAATCAAAAGATGCTAAATCAAGTAAATAAAATCATAAATACTGTGAAGACACTTGATTAAAAACCTCAAAAGAAATTGAAGGTGGGATGACAAGAATGCTCAAGTTTTCATCAAAGAGGAAGTGAAGATCCTCAAGAATGTCTCCAATGTGTGGAGTATGCAATGTATCCAGAAACTCTCTAATATCTTGCAAGTACTCATCCCACACTACTGAAACTAGAAGGGAACAATCGACTTACTGAACTAAACTAATTTATAAAGAAGTAGGATGAAAAGAATGAGGTACTGTACCAAAATCCTTAGGAACCATGGTGGATGATGGAAGCACACAAAGGTTCAAGTGGTGAAACCAAACTCCTTAGATACATGATCCACTCTAGATGTGTGAGAAATATGACACTCAATTGAACTACATGCTTGGTGGGGCCTACATAAGAGAACTCGTATAATTGAGATACATGGTCAAAATCACTAGTTATAATAGTTTAGTGTGAATCTACTTTTTAACCTTTCCCACTCTGAGTAATCTATTATATGAAAAGGTGATTTTCAAATAATGAAGGGACACAAAGCACATGTTCATTGGATGTGCCATCATCAATCAAAATAGAACCCTCCTTGTAATGCTCATATAAGTGTTATTACCCATCAATATGCGTGGTAAAGTAAAAGGCTCATATGAAGTAAATACACTCATAAATGAAGTCATGTGATGTGAGGCTCTTGAATAAAGAAGCCAACTACTAGATTGAAGATGTGTGGATACAAAGAGAGAATGACCCTTCATCTTCTCTTCACCATGTGCCATAGAAGTGGACCCAAAATGTGCATGTTGGGAAGTGATAGAAGATGATGAACTATATGTAGGTAGCTCAATGTTATTTAGGAGTAGGTAGCTCAATGTCAATATAATTTGTATAACATCAATGCTCATTACATCTTATCTTAGTGCATTATGTACACTTGGGTGCATCTTTTTTCGATGTCTTAGAAGGGAAAGAATAACCTAAATAATCATCTTAACGTGTATCCTTGGGTTTATCATATGACTCAGAATCTATAGGTTTTTGTTTCTTTCCTTTTCCATATGAAGCCTTCTAATCTTTGGTAGTATAGGAATCTTGTACATCCTTTGATTTGGTAGATGATAATGGACTCATTTGAACTAAATTTTCTTCCTATCAAGTGAGGGATGAAGAAAAATAATCAAGTGAAGGCATGGTGAACCTACCACCAAATGTATCTATAGTGGCATAAAAGGTAGAGACAAAAAGTACATAATTAGGATCAAGTTTTCCAAGGATGGATGGTATCAACTTAGAGTCTTCCTTCTAAACACCATACATTTGCAACCAAAATCTAAGAGACTTGAGTTTGGTGAAGGAATCCTAGATGCTATGAAAATATGAAGAATTCAAGCCAATAATATTATTATCTAATTAGTATCCCCTCAATGAATCCTACTTCCCAAACAAGGACTCCAAAGTAGTTAAAATAGCATGGAGAGTGGTGAAAGAGTAAAAAATAAATATAATATTAGGAGAGATGCTTTGAAATTATTGTGAGTCAACAAGAGTCACAAGCATTTCAAAGCATAAAACTTGGAGGAAGCTGACAAGAATTTGAATTTCCTGCTCAACCATTGAGACCAACTCCCTAAATAAATTTTAAAGAAAACCTCAGGGAATAGGCTGACTAGGATGGCATAGTCCTGGGAATAGGTTGACCATGATGAACTATAACTTTTTGAATGTTTGAAGATGCTAAGTTGATGATCACCAAGCTGTAGAAAGTTAATGCAAGATATTAAATCAGTTAATGTATTATATTGTCATTGATATCAACTTGATATAATCTGATTGGTTATATATACATAGTGTCAAAGACTTCAAAGAACCAAAGAGATAAAGGTTATCTTATCAGTAATGCATAAAAGTTCAGTATACACCAAGTGAAAACAAACACCGACGGACAGGGCACCCCGACGGATAGAGAACCTCAAGAGAAGAGTCACAGTGATACTCGAGAAAGATACCTGAGAAATCATTATTGAGCATAACCAAAGTGATACCCAAGAAGAATTGAAATTCATAGTGTTTCCCGACGGATAGACAACCCTGACGGAAAGAGATGCCCAAGGACAACTAAAGTCAAGACCGAGCAAACAATGAATTAAACACTAATAAGAACTGAAGTTCAGAAATGACAAAAGACTTAGCTGGCAAGAGCTAAATATGGAGTTAACTGATTGATTACATTGTTTTCATCGACTAGTTAAAAGCTAGAGATAAGATATAGTTTTAAAGATAGTTTTATTCCAATTGTCAAGGAGAAATCTGCAGGATAAAACTAAACCAAGCTTTAAAGAAAGAATGTTGAGACTTGCGGACATGTCAAGAACAAGAAATTCAAGGACTTAGAAATGGTGAAATCATGTCTATAAGAGATAAAAGATAATTCATTATGAATTGGGGGAAAAGAATAGAAGAGGATGCTAAAGAGAATACTAGTGAAGAAGACTTCATACAGTCCCGATCAAACAAGTTGAAGAATAGAGATAAAGTTTTTTGCGGACACTGAGCATCTGGGAAGCAACAACATCATCGAGCAGAAAGAAGTGGAGAAAAAGAACATAAAATAAACATGATCATAAAGGTATTATGAGCTTACAATAGATCTGAACATCTTCAAGTTTAAGTTGTATATATGAACAAATCATATACTATTTCAGTTTAACCATTGATTTAGAAAATCTCTTAACAAAGTGGCATTTAATTATCCTTTATATATTGAGATACATCCCAAGGAATATCAAAAAGTTTCTCATGAAGATAGCATAGTGAAATTTCAAATATCAAGTGACAAACTATTATATTAAAACCTCTAACAAGGTCGCACTTAACAGTGTGTTTGTAACCTTTAACAAGGTTAGCTCTTCACCGAGCTCACTTCAGAAGAGTGAAAATTTTGGGTTACCGGTCCCAAGTGGTTTTTCCCTTAACAAGGTTTCCATGTTAAAAATCCATGTGTCAAATGTGTTTATGGTTCATTGCTTTAATGTTTTGCTTTACACATTACTAAAATAGGATTGATCAGTAAACACTAAGTTATTTACTATATTTCGGTAAAGGCTAGACTGCTATTCGGTAAAGCTTAAGAATAAGGATAAACAGTGAAATCCGAGTAGTAGTTATTTGATATGATTATTTAAAGGGAATGCATCTTGTAGGACTAAAGATAACTATGTTAGTAAACAGATTTGTCCTTTCTTACTTCTTAGGAATGTGACTCTTAGTGCCCAAATTATGAACAATATCTGATTACAACAGTTGAAAAGTCGTTCTCTGATTACTGGCTTTTCTCTGAATTGGTAGGTACAGCTCCCTTTTGGAATGATATGCAATGAATTATG
>MU224144.1:796026-813973 GCA_018584345.1 Thuja plicata
ACAGGGTCGAGGTTGGCCCTATCCTAGGACAGGGTCAAGGTCAGCCCTATCCTAGGATAGGGCTGAGTTCAACCCTGTCCTAGGGTAGGGCCAAGGTCAACCCTATCCTAGGAGGTCGACCCTGTCCCCAGATCCCAAGATCACAGGTCAGAGACCCAGAATGCAAAATTTAGGTCAGGAAATGGAGGTTAGAAAGGAAAGTTAGGGGGGAAGCCATGTCAAGATCAGGAACCCATTCAGAGGAACTTGTCATGACCCCAAACCACTCACTCAGAAGGCTAAACCAGTCTCCTATGGAAGTGCTTCCATTTTCTGACTATACAAGTAGTAATGTAGTATGTTGTCATCAATACCAAAGATAGAGATTAATGAACTATAACTGATTGAGTGTTTGAAGATGTTAAGTTGATGATCACCAAGCTACAAAATGTTAATGCAAGACATTAAATCAATTAATGTAAATTGTATTGTCATTGATGTCAACTTGATATAATATGATTGGTTATATATACATAGTGTCAAAGACTTCAAAGAAACAAAGAGATTTAAAGGTTATATTATTAGTAATGCATAAAAGTTCAGTATACACCAAGTGACAACAAACACTGATGGACAGTGCACCTTGATGGATAGAGAACCCTGAGAGAAGATTCAAAATGATACCTGAGCAAGCATTACCGAGCAGAACCAAAGTGATACCCAAGCAGAATTAAAAGTCATAGTGTTTCCCGATGGACAAACAACCCCGGCAGACAGAGATGCTCGAGGACAACTGAAGTTGAGACCGAGAAAACAAGGATTTAAACCCCAATAAGAGCTAAAGTTTAGAAATGACAAAATACTTAGCTGGCATGAGCTAAATATGGAGTTAACTGATTGATTACATTGTTTTCATTGACCGGTTAAAAGCCAGAGATAAGATAGACTTTTAAAGATAGTTTTACTCCAGTTGTCAAGGAGAAATCTGCGAGATAAAACTAAAGCAAGCTTTAAAGAAAGAATGGTGAGACTTGTGGATCATGTCAAGAACAAGAAAGTCAAGGACTTAGAAATGGTGAAATTGTGTCTATAAGAGAGACAAGATAATTCATTATTAATTGGGTGAAAAGAATAGAAGAGGATGTTGAAGAGAATACTGGTGAAGAAGACTTCATACAGTCCTGATCAAACAAGCTAAAGAATAGAGCTAAAGTTTTCTGCAGACACTGAGCAAAAGAGAAGCAACAACATCACCGAGAAGAAAGAAGTGGAGCAAAAGAACAGAAAAGAAACATTGATCATAAAGGTATTATGAGCCTACAATAGATCTAAACATCTACAAGTTTAAGTTGTATATATGAACATATCATATATTGTTTCAGTTTAACCATTGATTCAAAAAATCTCTTAACAGAGTGGGATTTAATTATCCTTTATATATTGAGATACATCCCAAGGAGTATCAAAAAGTTTCTCATGAAAATAGCATAGTGTAATGCCAGATATCAAGTGACAAACTATTATATTTAATCCTCTAACAAGGTTGCACTTAACAATGTGTTTGTAACCTTTAACAAGGTTTTCTCTTCACCGAGCTCACTTTAGAAGAGTGAAAATTTTGGGTTACCGGTCCCAAGTGGTTTTTCCCTTAATAGGGTTTCAATGTTAAAAATCCATGTGTCAAATGTGTTTATGGTTCATTTCTTTAATGTTTTTCTTTACAGATTACTAAAATAGGATTGATCGGTAAACACTAAGTTATTTAGTGTGTTTTAATAAAGGCTAGACTGCTATTCGGGAAAGCTTAAGAATAAGGATAAACAATGAACTCCGAGCAATAGATATTTGATAAGATTATTTAAAGGGCATACATCTTGTAGGACTAAAGATAACTAGAGGTTTATATTCAAGATATAAAGTTTTGGTTGATTTATTGGATTATTTTTTAGGCCACTGATTCACCCCCCCCCCTCTCAGTTATTCTAATAGACCAGGTCAGCATAGTCTTGGGAATAGGCTAAATAGATTAGCCTAGTCTCATCGAAAGTTATAAAAATATAGTTAGGGGTCCCAAACATAGAGAATATGATAGAAAGAAAAGGAGAATCAGGGTTGGATCAAGTATAAAAAATATAAAAGCTCAAGAAAAATAAAATAGTACCTAATTGATCATATAGTTGTAGGTGAGTATAATTTAGGATTATACCATTGGATATTGATGAGATGTTTTTCAACTTGTCCATATATATGTTGGCATTAATTTTTTGTCATTGATGTCAACATACTTCTATTGTTGAAGACAATGTTCTTGGTTTCAGTGAGGTTGAATTGCTTGGTATGGATACTACAGAAAAATTATATAGTTGTGATCGTATAGTTGTTTTCAAAGCTATCTATAGATGATGCATGTCAGCTCACAAAAGTTAGAGTGATGATTTGAGATATTTATGAGTGATTTATCAGAGACTGATATTTTAGTTGTTTGGGAAAAGATAGACTATCAGTTTTTGGATCAGTATGGATTGGTGTTGAATAGTTTTTGGTTTTTAACCTGGTAGTGAGTTTGGTATGCGCATATGTATCCTCAATTATAGTGGTTCATGATTTGGTTACTGAAAAGCTATATTTCTTGAGTAATAGAGGTTGCAGATATTGTTGTTGATGAACAGTGCAGAGATGGATCTGAATACTGAGTTTGCACCAGCATGGTGATGCTAATATTTTGACGTACTTAACATTGCTTGTTGATTTTTCTTGATCATATTGTTGGCTTACATTTATTGAAGTGATCAAGTTGCATGATTTTCATGTAATGTGTTGGTTTTCTTCATTTTCTCTTAGCCTACCTGATAATGTAATGTGTTGCGTAGGTTTAGAGCGTGATTGGTAGATCTGAGTGTATTCAAGTTTGATTATACATGGATCATTGCAATGTCATGGATGACATTCAATGGATCACATTGAGTATTGAATTGTAATTTTTTGTTTGTTTTTTATTAGGTCCCTGGCCGACCTAGTTTAGATGAGTTGATGAATTGTATTTAAAGATGTAATCATTTGATTTTGTGAAGTAGAAAAGAGATATACAAATGTGTGGACAAAAGATATACATGATGTTGTATGAAGAGGTATGAGTGGAATCATAAATAAGTCAGAGATCTATGCGCTTCATTGGAATTTTTTGGCATAACAAATGCTATTAGTCAGTTTGTGTGTTTAGATTGTAAGTCCTCTTGATCTGTAATCAAATTGTTGTTGTAAGCCAACGAGTCTTGTTGTAATTGTGTTTGAGCAGTGGGCCTAAATGCAAGTGCATGAACCCTTTTTTAATACTCCTAATAGGGTACAATATTCATTACTGAGTGCATTCATCTTTTGGGTTCCATCCCCACCGTGTTTTTTCTTCTAATAGGGTTTCCACATTAAAAAACTTGGTGTTATGTGTTGCTATTGTGTCGAGACCTTTCTTTCATGTTTATCTTTCAGATCTGAGATTAAAGTGTGTAATTTGGTCAAATTTTATTAATATTGTGACAAAAGTGATTCACCCCCCTTCTCAACTGTGTGTGTGCTTATTAAGATCTAACAATTAGTATTAGAGCTAGTGTCCTCTTTGAGAAACTTGACCGCCTGAGGAGATCTAGGATGTCAACCTTTAATAAGGACAGTCTGATATTTGAAGGAACAAAATATACTGTATGGAAGGACCAAATGATTACACACTTGAGATACCTTAGCAAAGAACATTGGGCTATTAAAAAGAAGAAGTACTTGCTTCCTGGTGATATTTCTACTACAAATCCTAATGAGAAGAAAGAATATGAGATTAATGGAAGAGCTTATGAAGCCTTGAAGAGTGCATTATTAGATGTTGAATACAAAAATGTCCTCGGGTTGGAGATTGCACATTAATTATGGGAAAAGTTAGAAATATTATATGAAGGAGACAAGTTTGTAAAGAAAGTGAAGCTACAAATTCTAAGAGGAAAATATGAGACAATAACGATGATCAAAGATGAGAACATTACTATGTATGTGAATAAGATCAATGACCTTGTTTGTGTAATTAGACGTGCAAGTGGAACACTGGAGGAAGATGAGATTATTTCTAAAATCCTGAGATCCTTGCCTCCTTACAATTATAAAGTTGTTATTGAAGAAAACATAACTGTATCTACTGTGACAAGAGATACAATGGTTGGTAAGTTATCTTCTTTTGAGATGAGTGAATTTGGAGATAAATTTCTTAAATTTGAATTTGCATTTAAAGCTACCATTTCTAGAGATAAGAAAAGATATGACCCTGGTGAAAGTTCATGTAAGCTTGGGATATATGCTAAGGAATGGGAACAAATTGAGAAAGAGGAAAGAGAGCTTGAAGCCTTATTTTCAAAGAAGCTACCTAAGGGATCTAGTAAGTATGAAGGAAAGTTCCCTTTGAAGTGTTTTGCATGTAATAAGATTGGTCACATTTATTCAAGATGTCATAACAAAAAGCCTAAGTACAAGCATAATAAGTTCAGACATAAATTTCTGAAGAAATACTACTATGTTGCTGATCAAGGAACAACTGATGATGAATCTTAGAAGAGAAAAGAAGAGATCGTGTTCATCTCTATTAAAGATGAGAATCCTACTGAAGAGAAAGCCTTGGTTTTGCATGTGGATAAGAGAGATGATTGGGTTATTGATAGTGGATGTTCACATCACATGATCGAAGATAAAAGGAATTTTGTGAATCTTGAAGACTATGTTGGTGGTGTTGTTAGATTTGGTAACAATGCTCCCCGTTTGATCAAATGAAAAGGTTTAATCACACTTCATGGTAAGAGTAATATTGATGATCTTTTGTATGTTGAAAGTATAAAGTAAATCTTTTGAGTGTTGGACAGTTAGTTGATAAGGGATATCATTTGGGATTCAAGAATGGAATGTGTAAAATCATTGAAAGCACTGGAATTGAGATTGCATCAGGTACAAATACCAGAGGTAATGTATTTCATTTGAAAAACTCAAAGAATAGATTGTGATCACAAAGTTTGATGACAGTTGGTTACAGTGGCGTAAGATATTTTGTCATGTAAACTTTGATAACATTGTGAAGATTAGCACTACAAATGTTGTAAGAGATTTACCTATATTATTGAAGCCTACTAATGTAATGTGTAAGGTATGTCATTAGGGAAAGCTAACTAAATCTACCTATAAAAGTAAGACATATTCTTTGAGTGTATTGTTAGACTTGGTACATACTAATTAATTTGGACATACTATGATAAGAAGCTATTATGGAGACAAATAATTTATTATATTTATTGATGAAAATTCAAGGATGATGTGGGTTACGTTTTTGAAAGAAAAATCTGACGCATTTGAAAAAATCAAAATCTTTATAGCTATGGTTGAAACTGAGACATGTATGAAAATAAAATGTTTGAGATCTGATAGATGTGGAGATTTTACATATAGAGATTT
This sequence comes from Thuja plicata, assembly GCA_018584345.1. Lineage (NCBI taxonomy): Eukaryota > Viridiplantae > Streptophyta > Pinopsida > Cupressales > Cupressaceae > Thuja > Thuja plicata. The sequence goes on from MU224144.1 coordinate 801,481, forward strand.
TGATGCATAGTGTGAAGAGCATGGAATAAAGAGATAGATGTCTGCTCTGAGGACCCCACAATAGAATGGAATTGCAAAGAGAAGAAATAGAATAATTGTTGTCACTGCAAGGACAATGATGATTGAAGGAAACATTTTGTAAATCTATTGGAGAGAAGTTGTTATAATTGTTGTGTATACACTAAACTGAGTTCATTTCAAGCATGGTACTGGTAAGACTACTTATGAGCTTTTGTATGGTCATATTTGTGTGTGTATTTTGTGGACCTACAAGCTGCAACACAACACTTCAATATGTCATTGCATTAGTGAGATAAACATAAAATATCAAAGGAAAAGCACATATACATAACTAAAATTGACATATTTATCCCACCAAAGAAGAGTATGAAATATTCTATAATTTGTCCTTAGATTATGCATAAATCAGTGACAATATCATGCTTAGAATGGAAGCTTTAAAGAATGCAAGCTAAATTCTCAAACAAAGTTCATTTTAGAGTTCTCAAATGAACGATTATGTAATTTCTATGAAAATATGAACTAAGAATGCACTTAGAAATTAGAAATCAAAGAAGCATAATTTTGCAAAGGAAATTCTAAAATTAGGGGGCCCACTGAGCTCAAAATTCATTCCTTTTATAGAATAATTTGATGAATGAGAGGTCAGGATTGATTTGTGAAGAGAGGTGGAGATTGAATCCTTGGTGATCCATGTGAGGTGATCCAAGTGATTTAACTCTCATTGGCTAATGGATTGACTTTCCATTTTTCAAGTGAGGAGTTTTAATTAGGGAATTTATTTAATTCCTTTTAATTAATTACCTTAGCCATGTATTTAATTATTTTGATTTAATTAATTTGATTTGATTTAATTAGCTAAGGTAATTAATGTAAACTAGTGATAAGATCACTTAGGAAATTAAATTTGATTTAGAAGAATTATGCCAATTAGTTGAAGAATTATCTTGACATAATTAGGAGTATGATCACACTTATGAAAAATAGGGTCTCTGGTTAGAGCAGACCAACTTAGGGTGGTTACATTTTCCCCTCTTTGAGTTAATGTGTGAGCAGCACATTGATTCAAAGAATGATTTATGTTTGACTTCAGAAAGTTTGAGAATTTTGTCCTTGCTTGAACAAAATATCTGATGAGATTAGTCTCACACTTGATTGAACTAAGACTAATATTATCTACTTTAAAATTGATCGAATAAAGGCCAATAGAACAAAGATCTTAAAGATACCAATTCTGAACTTGATCGAACGAGAATTGATAATACTGACTCCGAATTTGATGGAACAAAGGTTAGTACAAAGCTTCCAGGGGCTTAATAAGGATCTTAGAATATGTAGACATAGATATCCTACTTGTGAGAATTGTAGCCTTCTATCCAACAGTCCTGACTTGATCGAAGGAAACTGCCATGCCCCTAGTCTTTTGATGATGAAGTCATTTTAATGGTTTTTGAGCAAGAATTTGATTGATTAAGTGTGATCATGCCCCCTCAGAAACAAAATCGAAGGAAAAAGAACAAAATCCCTCTGTAGAATAATATATCACTTGAACTGATCGATTGGATCAACAAAGAATCAATTAGAAGAAATAAAGAAGCGAAGGTGTGTTAAGAGAAAACACAATTTTACCAAGTTAACCATGTGAAAATGTAAGCTTTGAGTCTGATAAAATGATGTAGGACTAAGATTTTTATGAATAATGTGCAATTTTGATGATACAGAACCCATAAAAATGATTGTGTAAATTCTGCAAATCATTTTTGGAACATGTATAGCAATTCAGCATTTTTATGAGACTATCGTAAAATGTGTAACATGTTGTTGAAAACATCGTCTACGCATTTGATTCTATTTGCGATAGATCAAAAAAGAAAAAAATTGATTTTGGGTCGCCTAGAGGGAGTTTTGGAGCTCCTAAATAGCTCAAAAAAAGTCAATATATATCTCAAAAGTTACTCTTTTCTCATTCATTTTAACTTTTATCCCTACTAAATTTAGAGCTCAGCAGAAAAGATCATCCATTGTACTGTAGACTTTTATACATGTATATATGTTTCATTATGATCACCCTGATACTGTTTTGTAGGCAATTCCACATTTTTTATCTGTTCCATCATTGATATATATCTGAGATAGTTTTTTTTTATCTTTATATGTTCACGGGTTCTCTTTCTTGATAGATGTTTAGATTGATGCACATCTGATTATGTACTTGGTTTCTTGATGAGTTTAGAATAGATTCATATGATGACATCATTTATGCTGTTTGATTTATTACTAATATATAAATGTGTTTAGATGATTTTAGATGAATATGCAAATGTATGTTTTTGAGATTTTCTTTATGCAGATATATGTATGGATGCACTTAGGATGTAAAAGATAAATACAATGCGTGAATGCTTTATTTTTTGTATTTTTCTCTTTCTCATTTATGAATGTAGAATGTATGCCATGGATATTCAATGAAATTAATATCATTAATATATATTAGGTAGTTAACTTGGATTTTGGATGAACTAGGAAATCATTTTGAGCTCAAGTCCTTATGATGTTCTTAAAAATGAATCATACAATCAGTAAATGCATCTACATGCAGACTCTTAGGACTGTCACTGATTTGTATACATTGTATCATTTTTATCATCATTGGGCACTTTTGTAATGGACATCATCAGATAGTACAACTGTCAATAATACCCACAAGGTATCATGAAAGCATAAATACTATGTGTATTGGATGCAATGTCAGAAATAAACCTAAGCATCAAGTCATAGAGGCCAAGATGACTAGTCAGTTATCTCATTTTTATTTTAAGAATCATCTTTTGTTCGTTTGTAATGTAAGATATGTGACCCTCAATGACCTTCAATATTGATATCCTTGGGTACATAATGTGTCGTACACCTTACTTAGAATCTGATGTAGAAATAGACAAGGAAATTGGTTCAACCTCACCATAGTTTACACAGAACAAGGATCGAGATATATGCGGCTATCCACTCATGTTGGTAGCTCTTACCATAAACATCCAAGTTAGGTGAAATTTATAGGATCATTGAAACAATCACCATATGCAGAAAACCAAGAAAATATTATGCCCCCTATCCTTGCGACTCTTTATCTTTGAATATAAGTCATGGAGTAACTCAGAAGACATAATAATCACCAATTGATAATCAATCAAAGAAAATTCATAACTTCTTACATGCCCCTAGTTTGAAACATCATGGGAACATAAAAGAGTCATAATCAAACCAAGATCAGCCTATATATTTAATTAGTATTGAGAAATATTGTTGATTCATTTTTCAAGCATAGTAAAGTATCATCAATCAGAACTTGGAATCAAGAAATGTGTTTTTCATGTCTGAGTATATGAGATAAACTTTGTCAGCAATTGCAATCCAATGTAGTGTTTAGGAAAATTGTTTGATTAAAGTGTTGAGAAAAAATAGTGATTAAAGTGTTGAAAAAAACTAGTATAATGTCTATTTCAGGTAGGTGGTGTTGAAGAAACACCCTTGTTTGTGATAGTGACATTTTGAGGCAAGTATTGAGAAATATTGTTTTGAGAGGCAAACCATCCGTGACAGAAACCTAGGACAACGTAGCAGACGCAGACCGAACATGCTAGCAAAGATGCCCCCAGTGCAAAATGACTATTCCTAAGATGCAAATGCAGACAAATCCCAGGTAAGGATATGACATTTATAAGGAATCAGAGTAAACCAATAACACAGGTGCGATCGTGAAGGATTAGTATTAGTAGTGGATTGATAGATGGAGAACAAAGTACAAGTGATGCATGTTTTCCAGGTTTTCACCACTCGGCAAAGATTTTTATTTTTTCTACCAAGACGTTTGTTTGCTAAGTTTTTGCCAAGGCACTTTTCTCTTTTTCAAATTTTTTTGTTATTTTTCTTTTTTCTTTTTTTTTAAGTATCAAGGTGTAACCACCTGAATTTGGTTTGTTCCAACTATAGACCCTATTTTCCTTAAGTGTGATCATACCCCCAATTATGTCATAACAATGTTACTTTGGCATAATTCATTTTTAAAATCAAAATTAATGTCCTAGGTGATTTTTATCACTAAATTAAATTAACTATTATAGCCATATAATTCAAATCAAATTCAAACATGGCTATAGTATTTAATTATAAAGGAATTAAATAAACCCCTAAATCAATTGTCCACTTGCAAATAACCTATTTCCCTAGCCTATTTAATTTAATTAAAATGGTTATAGTCCCCTTAATTATTAAAAAGCAATAAAATGCTTAAATAATTAATTCCTATATTTTAAATGAATTAAATAAGTTTATTTCATTTTATTTATATTCCCTTAAACCCCAACCTAACCTATCTCAACCACTTCTACCCTAGGTTCTAACCCATCTCAACCTATTCCCCCCATGCTAATCTAATCCTAATCCTAATTCTATCCTAAACCCCCTCCTAATGTTGTCACATTCCATTAAGGAATGATTAACAACTCAACCCACTTGAGAAAGTCAACTTTCTCGAGCATGACTTCTCTAAGGACCAACTTGCCAAGTTGAGCCTTACTCCCTCCCATGCCTCTTAAATGAATTTCATTAATGACTCATTAATGGATATTCCCTCTTGCCCATCCCTCATTAATGCCTAAGACATTAATGGCTCTTACACCTCATTAATGACCTTAGGGACCCCATTAATGAACCTTGTCTCCCCTCTCTCTCTCCCATTCCTCTATAAATTGAACGGATTTGGAGCTCATAATAAGCCTCAAATTTTGAATAGTAGTGTTGTTATGCCAATATTTTGAAGGAATCTCAAAGCATTTTTATGCTACCCATTCCTTCCTAGCTTCATGAACACTCCATAGTTACTTTCTTACATGGTTATAATGCCCATTTTAGACTAATATGCATGCTTAAGTAATTAAATAGTTGTTTTAAACTTAAATATTTCATGCTAGGTTGTTTATGTCACTGGTATTAGCATAATCTAAGGGATGTTATGTTATTTTCTACACTCATCCTAGTTAGAAAGCAATAGGTTGATGTTAGGGTTTTATATGCTCATTAACCCTTATTTCTCACTAACAGAATGACTTATCAAAGTGTTATGTCGCAGGTAACAGGTCCAAAAATATACACACACATTTCTGGTGCCCACCATGGGGCATGATTTCCAACTTGGACTTATTTTGAACCTATTTCTCACTAATTTTCATGCACAAGATTCTGTTACAGGGTCGTTTTTAGTCATTCTAGATTGCATCTAGGATACACCCTCGCACCGCAGAAAACGAGGCTCACATCTGAGATTTCCCGGCTCATTTTTTAGTTTAGGCTCGCATCTGGGGAGAATGTTGTTGCATCTGGTAAGGAAAGTCACATCTGGTTTTGTGTCATTTTCTATCTTTCTGGATCACATCTGGTGAAAATTTTAGTGAACTTCATTTGCCTAACTCTAACATCTTAACAAGTTGTGTTTTTGATATTTTGCAGCTTAACAATTGTTCGCAGGTTTTTATTGAAGTTTTTTCATGGGAGTTGAAATAACAGATACTAAATCAGTTTTTCAGGTTGCCAACCCCCATCTTGACCTCTATTTACTTGCTTTAAACACTCAGATACATTTTCTAATCTATCACTAAACTGACTAGAGGACTATGCTCTTTTCCTTTTAAGGAAAGTCAGAAACTCACACATCAGTTTATGGGTTGAATGGAATTTGGAATTAATTAAACAAGCAATCACATCATATAATTTTTTTGGATCAGTAAATGAACAACACAAGTCACTAAATCTTGTGGTTCAAAGAACAAGTTCAACCATATAATTCATTTTTGGGACACAAAAATTGAACAAGAAAACTCACTAAATATTGTGGCTAATTGAACAAGGCAAATCTACTTTCAAGCATCTTGTTTTCATTAAAATAGGAACATCTAAATTAGGCACAACTTTTCTTGAGGGAAAGAACCACTTTTCTTGACTCTATTTTGGGAGAAAATGGCTTAGATTAGGAGAGTATGCTCTTCTTCTTCAGAGAAATCAGAAATCCAAACATCCAAAGCTCACCAATCCTTTGTAAACATATTTAATAGTAGAGGGCCTAACGGTTGAGGAAAAAATCTCTTGGGAATGGCCCAAGTGAGGACAAGTTTTACGCCAACCCTTCCAACTCACTATAAATAGTTGCTTCCTCGTAGGCTAAAGCCTCGGAAGACAGAGCCAGTTTTGTTCATGGAATTTTGACATCATTCCTTGAACATGCTTGGGTATATGTAGAGAAAATCCACTTGAATCTTGCTTGCGAGACTACATACATTCAGGTACTCAAATGGCTATACGCCTCAATTTTTCTTTGTGCAATTCTACGGGGGACGGTTTCGAACGGATTTCTCAATAATCTAGAACTTCAACTGAAATAATTCCCGATTCACCCCCTAAAGGATGATAATATTTGTGCAAGGAAAAGAGTAATTTCCCTAAGACACTCATCATATTGTGCCCTCACTTGCGTTTGGAGTCAGATAATATAACATCATGACTGGAGCCATTGCATGCTTGGTCACAGCTGTATTCTAATTAGCATTTGAGTGTGTACCTGAGAAAATGAGCAAAGATTTTCATCCTCCACCTAGAGAATAGGAAAAAGATGAGTGTCTATTTCACCCCCTAACAATGCAAATTTGTTTGACGTGCTTGGAAAATCACTAAAAAGATTAAATCCTTCAAATAAGAAAAAATATTCAAACCTTCAGATACATGTATTTTTCACTCACTGGAAAGTCTCCAAACATGACCATAGATCAGACAAATTGCATGAACTCCCAAAATGCAAATTTCAAAACTGGCAAAATCTGACAAAGGCATCATAAAATCGCATCCCGTATGTCCTGTATCACATCTAGTATTTAGGATCACATCCTGTATACTGCCACACATTTGGTCAGCACATAGTCACATCTAGGGTTTAGGCTCGCATCTGGTGTCATCAGAAGCTTGCATCTGGGAGCTTGCATCTAGGACAGTGGGTACTTGCAGAGGTATTTCTTAGAAATTCTCAGTTGATTAGGATACCCTTTTGGCTCTTTAGCTAGTTCCTGTTGTCTTTTCTAGTCTCCCTGTTGAAGTTTCAAAACTCTTTCAAACGTCTACCTTGCATGCATAGTCATTCTTTCATGATTGGTTCAATATGTGTGGTCTACCTACTTTCTACCAACAACTTGGTTCCCAGCTCACTATCAGGGCATTATAACCCTTTGACGCTAGAATCATTTATGTCCACCAACAACAAACAATTACTCTTACCTAGACACACCCACTTGAATGGTCTGAAACTCTCACTTGCACTATTGGAAAACATTGACAAAGTTGAGAAACAACTTCATGGTTAACACAAGATGCAACAAGTATATGTCTAAAGGATTGAAAGTGCCTCCTAAAACACCACACTCTCAAGGGGAGACATCTCATAGTTCCCTACTTGATCTAGCCTCCCCACAAATGGATAGTGACACTCGTAGATGGAGTGAGGCTTTTGCAAAATATAACAATGGCAAAAGGCCCAAAGATACAGATGAGGAAGAAGAACCTAAGTTCGACCATCCCTTTTTTGAGTCCGGCAGTGAGAATGAAATCACTAAATAAGAATATGAAAAACTCAAATAGAGCAAGAGATTCCATAAAATAATGGAGAAAATGATTGACGAGGATAAAGAGAAATACTTCCTCCATCTAGCATCCATAGGTGTCAAATTACCTAAGGATTATGATGTAGAAAAGCTCATAGAAAAGGAGGTACCAACTCCTATATCCATTCTCACCAAGCAACTCACTTTTATGCAAACAAAACTCACAAAAATCAAATAGGAGAAAGAGAAAGCCCAAACACAATACTCTTTGGATGTCATTTGTCCATTTCCTTTTGATAAGAGTATCACTATGATCACGTTTCCTCTCAACGTGGCAAGACCAAAGTATGACAAGTACATGGGAGAAACTGATCCACATGATCATGTGAGGGAATTCTATGCTATGAGCATAGAATACATGCATGAACCTACATACCTCATGTGACTATTTCCAAGAAGTCTAGGAGGTAATTCCATGAAGTGGTTCTCAAAGCTGAACCCTAAGGTCAAAAAATTCAAGGAGTTAATCCAACGATTCATCCAAAATTACTAATACAACATCCAACATGATGTGACCATGATGGACCTATGTAATACCAAACAAAGAACTGGTGAATCATTTACACACTTCTTACAAAGGTGGAGTAAGATTTTTGCACGATATTCAAGGGCCATTCCCGAATCAGAGAAGATGGAGATCTTCATTAATAACCTGGTGCTCGAATTGAATTTCATGTTACAAATGAAAGACTCTCCAAGCTTCAACAAAATGATTAAGAATGCCCTCTGTATTGAGGAAGTCATGGTCAAAAGGGGAGAGACCACCCTTCAAAATGAAAACAAAACCAACAACTCCAACTCCAAGCCTAAATGGTGGAACCAAAACAATAATGTTGTTAATGACGGAGTAGTTGATGCCTCTAACATTAATCCTAAACCTGAGGTGTTCAATCTAACTAATAGCATGCAAGCAAGCAAGGATGCTAAAGTCACAACCCCCATACCCAAAGAAAACAATGATATTAGCAAGGGTCAGACGTGGACTTCAAAACCCCAAAGAACTTTCACTCCTTTGGGAGAACCCCTTGAGACCATTTTAAAAACACTGTTGGATAACAAAGTTCTCACAATCCACAATTCTAAACTGTGGGAACCAATGGTCAAACCTAGGTGGTGGGATGATAATTCCTATTGTGTCTTCCATAAAAATAAGGGGCACAAGACTAATAATTGCCTTAATCTTAAGCATGTCATCCAAAATCTCATTCAAGGAGGTAAGATCAAAGTAGATAGACATACTACCAATGAGGATTATACAGCATTCAACAAACCCTTTCCTAACTATGACAAAGGAGAAACATCTAAAGGGAAAGGTAACGAAGTCAACTACACCTATTCCAATAATGACAATGTAATTAATATGCTAGACATTAAGAATAAGTCAATCAATGTGGTCACAATCAAAGGTGTCTTATTCCACTCAAATGCCATAACACAAAGCCAAGCACAGGTCACAATCAAAGGACCCCCAAAACTGACACCGACATCCAAAGTTCCTATCATAAATATTCCTAAATCAGTAGCAAAGCATGTGGTTACTATTCCTGGAGCAAAGTATGACTTGGTAGACCAATTATAACGAACCTCTACCAAAAATTTCCATTTTTGAGTTGCTCAAAATATCCACAGTACATAGGGAAATCCTAGAATAGGCTCTACATGCTGCTAACATCCCAAAGGATATCGATATAGACAAATCCCAAGCAATGGTCAATCACATATCAATGCCACATTACCTCTCCTTTTCTGAAGAGGATGATAAGTCATTGACCCATCCACATAATCAACCCCTCCATATTGAATTCCTTATTCATAAATCCCATGTTAGACGTGTGTTGATAGATGGAGGCACAGGATTGAATATCTGTACACTTGATCTAATCAAGATACTGGGTCTCTCAGAACAAATAATTGACTCTAGAAGCAAAATAACTATCAAGGCCTATGACAAGGAAGAGAGATCATCCAAAGGTCTTATTGTTCTACCTATCAGAGTCGGCCCAATTGAGAGGAATTTCATGTGTTAGGTACTGGATCTACACTTAGCCTACAATATCCTATTAGGGAGACAATGGATTCATGAAATGCAAGTTGTGCTATCTACTTACCAATGCATAAAGTTCCCACATAATGGGGTGGAATGGACAATTCCTGCAGATGCTAACTAAACTTGTAATAATATCAAAGCTGGTAGTATGATCCCGCATAACAAAGAGGCTATGGATGCAATTTCTCCTTAAACTACCAAGGACATGGTTATGAAGAGTTTTGGCAAAACCTTAAAACTTGAAGAAATAGGTATGGGAGAGTACATGCCTGACCTGACTCCCTCACTGAAAGAACTTTCGATATCACCGAGATCCTATGGAAAACCTTCCTTGACATTCACACCTACAACATCCAAAGAACCAAAATTACATAAAGCAACTGGCATGGTAAAAGAATCCACATCTTCTTTAGATAACACAGAAGAACCTGCAGTCTTGGACTGGCTTTACAAAGGAGAACTAGTGGAAGCTGAGGTCAAACATGTAAAGATATCCCTAGAATAGTATGGAAAGGGATATGATTTCCTCAAACAAATGGGATAAAAAGGAAAAGGACCTCTAAACAACATAGGACGAGGGCTTATTGAACCTATACCCATGGAGTTCCGAAATACTAGAGACAAAATAGGATTGGGTTTTAATACTAAAACTAATAAACCCATTTAAAAAGGGAGTCCACACTCAAATAAAGGGAGTGATGAAACAAATGAACTAGAGTAGTGGTCCTATGAGAGATTATTACATGTTGGCACATAGGATCCCAACTACCAAGGAGAATGCTATGTACCCAGCTTTGCAATAACACAGGATCTTCACACCCCTTTGTTAGCACAACCTCCCATTCAAGAGGTAGGAGACACCATAGCAACTGGTCCAAAGATATCATTAATAGCAACAATTACTCAAGCCCCGACAATAGGATTCACATCCTAACTGGTGGCAATTGGTCACATTTTCATATATCCTTGATCTACCCCACTTTGATCCACAAGTAGCTAACCAGGTACATCAGATAACCATTTCTGAATACTTAAATAGATTTGATGATGAGGTCACTGAGTCTCGTGATTATGAATGGGAAGAGCTATCTGTTTCCATTGAAGATATTTGAATAGATACAATTCACATTTTTGCAGCACCCTCAACTCCTCATAAATAGTCTAACACTACTCCCAATGACACTGATAATATTGAAGTAGAAGAAGAATTCCTTCCCCCAATCATTGATGAAGAAACTGGTGATTACATAAGTCTAGAAGAATTTCATAGGCTACAAGCAAGAAACCTCCTTTTATGGAGAGATGATGATGAGATTTCTACTGATGAGTCACTAGAGTTTGGTCCGCATATGACTAAAAATGACCCTTTTAATGACAATTGCACTCTTATTGATCTAAATATCAAAGAAATTAACTTAACAAAACATGTCATGTCGGTTAATGGTCTTGATACTAATGCGATACTATCCTTCCCAGAGTCTGACTCCCTAACATTGGTACTTCCAGACCTAATTGATTAGACTAAAATAGATCCTATTCCTATCCATGACTTTTCTAATGACCACACCCTAGATTTTTATATCAATACTTGTGAACCTTACCCTTCTTCCACCAATGCAAGGAGCGAGAACATGTCACAGGAGGATATCAGGTTTCTCAATCAAAAATTAAAAATTAAAAAGAAAAAGAGGACTAATGGTGAAAACAACTCTGTTGCAGTATCAGATCCCACAAATAGTAAAGAAAAAAGATGTATCCAATGGTGAAAACCTCTCAGAGGTGCCAAAGGATGAGACTCTTGTTATCCTCCCAAATCACTTTTAGGAAAGGTCTTCAGTACTAATTGAACCAACATAGCCAGTAAATTTGGGCACTGTTGAAAATCCTTAAATAGTTCACCTTGCACAATATTTATTAGAAGAGGAGAAGACATAGTTCACAGAGTTCCTGAAAGAGAAGAAGATCAACTTTGTATGGTCTTACATCGATATGCCAAGGCTGGATCCTAATCTAATCATGCATCACTTATCTATAGCTCCTGGGATTAAGCCTGTGAAACAAAAAATTAGAAAGATGCATCCTCATGTTGCATTATTGGTAAAAGCAGAACTAGAGAAGTTGTTGAAGGGTGGATTTATTAGAGTCATTGCCTACACAGTGTGGATCTCCAATGTTGTCTCCATGTCTAAAACTGATAAATCTATCAGGATCTGTATGAAATTCAGAGACTTAAAAAAAGCCTATCTAAAAGATGACTTCCCTCTACCTAACATTGACATGATCATAGAGCTCACAGAAGGCTACCAGATGTATTCTTTAATGGATAGATTCTCGGGCTATAATCAAATCAAAATTTTCCCTGAGGATCAAGAGAAAATTGCATTTACATGCGCATGGGGCACCTTTTGCTGGAACATCACACCATTCAGGTTAAAGAATGTCAGTGCAACATATCAAAGAGCCATGACAACTATATTCCATGACATGATGCAAAAGAACATGGAGGACTACATGTTAGGGATTTTTCTTGTATGAACCACAATGCTTGAAATGTCTGTTTGAATATTTTACCTTCTAATACTAATTCAAAGACAAGAAAAGCCTAATTTCTAAGGACTGGATAAGGTCCTTCTTCATTTTTGAGCTCCACAAATACTCAGGCAGGTTTTACCTCTTAAGATTACTGTTTACACAGTATTTGTTAATGTGGACACTGATTAGCTATGTA
>MU224144.1:827231-880303 GCA_018584345.1 Thuja plicata
ATGCCAAGATTTTGAAGGAATCTCAAAGCATTTTTATGCTACCCATTCCTTCCTAGCTTCATGCACACTCCATAGTTACTTTCTTACATGGTTATAATGCCCATTTTAGACTAATATGCATGCTTAAGTAATTAAATAGTTGTTTTAAACTTAAATCTTTCATGCTAGGTTGTTTATGTCACTGGTATTAGCATAATCTAAGGGATGTTATGTTATTTGCTACACTCATCCTAGTTAGAAAGCAATAGGTTGATGTGAGGGTTTTATATGCTCATTAACCCTTGTTTCTCACTAACAGAATGACTTATTGAAGTGTTGTGTCACAGGTAACAGGTGCACAAATATACACACACACAAAGCACCTATTTGCCAGGTTTTTACCAAGGATGCCTTTTTCATGACTTTTTTCCACTCTTTTTAGATTTCTTTAGGATCAATTTTCTTATTTTATTGGTATTTTATGAGAAACTTTGACTGCACGAGCTTTGTCAACCAAATGTCAAGCGTAGAACCACTTCAAGTGTAGAGTATTAATGGGATCATGAAGAAAATATCCCTCAGGTGTAGGCAACTAATAAGCTCCAGTCCCAAAGGTTGCAATAATAACATAAGGCCTCAGCCAGTTGGGTTTAAAATTCTATATTTGTTCTCTATTCAGTTGGTTTTTAGGATTCTCTTTGAGAATGAGATCCCCCACTTGAAATTGTTGTGGTTTTACCTTCTTATTGTACCCTTTAGACAATCTTTTCTTATGCACTTTGAGATGATCAAACTCTTGTTTCCTGCGCTCATCAAGTAGTTCTTGTGCATGAACCCTATCAATGTGGTATTGTTCATCTATAAAAAGACCTTGGAGAGATACTTGCAAAGATGGAATTTCTACTTCAATGGGTAGAACTTCTTCTACGCCATAGACTAGAGAAAAAGGCGTGGCTCTAGTTACTGTTCGGATACTTGTTTTGTAGGGCCATAATTTTGGATTTAGTTGCAAATGCCAGTCTCTTCCAGACTTACTAACAATTCTATGTAATATTTTTAGAATGTTTTTTTTTTAAGCCTCATCTTGTTCATTACCTTGAGGATCATAGATTGAAGAACAATGCTGAGTGATATGAAACTGTGTACTAAAGTCCTTGATGTCTTGGTTTTTGAACTGACCCCCACTGTTTATTAGAATAGAAGAGGGTATCCTGTACCTACAAATGATGTAGTTCAAGATGAACATAGCAACATATTTTCCAGTGGCTTTCATTAGCAGCACGACCTCGACCCACTTATTGAAATACTCAGTGTCTGTAATGATGTACTTGTGTCCACTTGAAGAATTAGGATAGATCTATCCAACAAGATCAAAGTCCCATTGCTAAAATGGCCAATGTGTTATAAAAGGTATGATCTCTCTCGCTGGATCATGGATAAGGTTTCCATGTGTTTGGCATTTATGACATGTTTTAGAAAATTGAACAACATATTTTTCCATTGTGGGCCAGTAGTAGCCAACTCTTAATAGTTTCTTACCTAATGAAAATTTATTTGAGTGCGATCCACATACACCTTCGTGAACCTCTTTTAATGCGTGGTTTGACTCTTCTTGTTATAAACACCTAAGAAGTGTACCATCAAGACCTTGTCTATATAAATTAGTAGTGATGAGGACATAACGTGATGTTGTCCTAATTAAAGCTTGTTTTTCATTTCTTGATAGGTCATTGGATAAGGTTTGATCAGTAAGATAAGCAATTATTTTGGCATATCAGGATTGGTCTTGGGCATTTGACACAAAAATCACTTGGGATTTAGATGTATCAAAGGCTAGAAAGGATAATTCTTCTACCAAGAATTCATAGCGGAATTGATTTTCTTCCAGTTGTAACATAGATGCTAGCATAGCCATAGCATCTGCAGCTTTGTTTTCCATTCTTGGTATTTGTTGGAATGTGACAAAGACAAAGTACTTTTTCAAATCTTCAACCAGTCGTTTGTAAGGTATTATTTTCTCATCTTTTGTGTTATAATCTCCATTTACTTGGTTGATAATGAGTTGAGAGTCAACATACACATGTAACTCTACAATTTTCCATTCCATAGCAAGCTTGAGTCTATTTACCAATGCTTCATATTTTGAGATGTTATTCATGCATGGAAACATTAGTTTACATGCCTTGGGTATCTTGTAACCTTGAGGGGTGATAAATAGAACCCCTTCTCCAGATCCTTATTATGTGAAAGAACCATCAAAATACATCTTCCACAGATATTTAGTTAAGTGCATGATTTTTTCATTTGGAAATTCAATTATCAAAGGTGCATCATCTTGCAATGGTGAATTAGCTAGTTGATCTGCTAGGACTTGTCCTTTGATATCCCTTGTGTCCACGTACTCAATATCAAATTTACAAAGAATTAAGACCAATTTCATTATTCTTCCTATCAATGTTGTTTTACTCAAGAGATATTTGAGAGGATCTATTTTGTAATAAGTTTCATTGTATGTGAGATCATGTAGTGTCTCAATTTTTGGGATGAAAAGACAATAGCTAAGCAAGATTTTTCAATGCTACTGTAATTGAGTTCATAAGACACTAAGGTCCTACTAATATAATAGATTGCTCTTTCCTTTTTGTTTTCATCCTCTTGTGCTAGCAATACTCCAAGCGATGTAGTTGTAGCTAAGATATAAAGGAGTAGTGGTTTTCCATGAATAGGCGTCATACAAATAGGAGGAGTAGCCAAGTAATATTTTAATTCTTTGAAATTGTTTTCACAATGCTCATCACATTTGAAAGTAACACCTTTATGTAGAAATTTTGTGAAAGGTTGTGCTTTATTTGCTAGTTGTGACATAAATCTTCTGATGGACAGAAGTCTGCCTTGAAGCGTCCTCATTTGACTGATATTGTGAGGAGGTGAAATTTCTAGTATAGCTTTTACCTTTTCTAGGTCCACCTCGATTCCTTTAGTAGATATAATAAACCCTAAGAGTTTCCCTGATTGGACTCCAAATGCACATTTCTTTGGATTAAGTCTGAGTTGAAATTGATCCATGCAATCTAGTATCTTTCTCAAGTCTTCAATGTGAGTTGTTCTTATTTTTGACTTGGCTAATGTATCATCCACATATTCTTCCATGTTTTTGTGTAACATATCATGGAATATTGTTTTCATAGCTCTTTGGTATGTAGCACCAGCATTCTTTAGTCCAAATGGCATGAAATTCCAGTAAAAAATTTCCCCATGCGTATGTAAATGTTGTCTTTTCTTAGTCGTAAGGAGCAATCTTAATTTGGTTATAGCCCAAGAATCCATCCATAAGAGAATACATCTGATATCCCACTATGAGTTCTATAATCATATCAATATTGGGCAGTGGGAAATCATCTTTAGGAAAATCTTTTTTTATATCTCTAAAGCCTGTGTAGATCCTGATAGACTTATCTGTTTTAGAAAATGGTATCACATTAGAAATCCATCCTACATAAGTGATGCCTCTTATGAATCCAGCTTTCAATATTTTTTCCAGCTCTATTTTCACTAATAATTCCACATGTGGATGCATCTTTCTTAGTTTTTGTTTCACAAGTTTGATTCCAAGAGCTATAGATATGTGATGCATTATTAACTCAGGATCATTTCCACGTATATCAGTGTAAGACCATCAGTTATTTTCTTCTTTTTATTTTTCAATTTGTGACTAAGAAACTTGATATCCTCCTCTATCATGTTCACGCTCCTTGCATTGGTGGAAGAAGGATAAGGTTCACAAGCATTTAGATAACATGCCAAAGTGCAGTCATTGGGAAATTTCATGATAGGAGTAGGATCTAAATTGGTCCAATAAATCAAGTTGGGGTTTACCAAGGATAATGTTTCAAAGTTTGGTAAGGGAAGCATCACGTCAGCATCAAAACTATTAACTGAAAAGACATGTTCCATTAAGTCATCTTCTACATCATTTAGATCGTTAAGATTTGAATCGTCATTAGTAGGGTCATTGTTAGTAATATGTGGACCTAACTCTAGTGACTCATTAGTTGATCTTTCCTTTTCTTCTCTCATCAAATTGAAACTCATAGCTTGTATCCTTTGAATATCCTCTAGACCTATTAAAGCACTAGTATCTCCATCAAAAATCCTAGGTAGTGGTATCTCATATGATTCTGGGATAAGAGAAGTGTTAGGGGAAGTGTTATAACTCTCTCCTCTCTCCAATAGAGATGAAAATTTGTGAATCAAATCTACCTCAATGTCCATGGTAGCATCATACAGGTTATCCCATTCATAATCATGTGAGTCTGTTATTTCATCACTAGATATTTTTAAAAATATAGCAATAGTTACATAATGTACCCTATTATCCACTTGTAGATGAAAGTGTGGTAAGTCTAAAACATGTGAAATTGTGACCAATTGCCCCTAGCTAAGATGTATATCTTTTTGTTGGGGTATTTCTTCATGATTTTCTTCTATATGTTGGACTTTAGGAGAGTCTTCTATTGTTTCCTCTACTTTTTGGACATCAGCTTGTGACAAAAAAGGAACATGATGCTCTTGTTGTGCTACAAAAGTAGGTACATATCTTTCTCCTTGATATTTAGGATACTCAGTACCAATGTGTAATAATCTTTCATATTTTCATGGTTCCAATGTTGTTTCTTCTTCTTCATCATCACTTCCTTCATCAAATATTGGACCATCTCTTAAAGTAGGGTTTTCTAATTTTTTATTGAAACCTAATCCTATTTTGTCTTTGGTTTTTCTGAATTTCATGTGTATAGGTTCAACAAGTCATTTTCCTTTATCTCCTAAAGGTCCCTTACCTTTATATGCCATTTGTTTGAGAAGTTCATAACCTTTACCATACTTTTCTGGGGATAGCTCCACATGTTTTACCTCATTTTCTCTATGTTCTCCTTTATAGGTCCAAGCCAAGACTACTTTATCTTCTTTTCATCCTCTTGAGAAGTAGAGGCTCTAACCATACTAGTTGGTTTGTTAATTTCTTGTCCTTTTGATACAGTAGGTGTGAAAGATGATGAAGGTTTCCCATAAGATATTAGAGACACGAGAATGTTAGTTAATGATGGTGTCATGTCTCATTTTTATTCCCCCATACTGGTTCCTTCAAATTTTAGTGTCTTTCCAAAGCTTCTCATCACCATGTCTTTTGAAGTTTTAGGTATGGATTCTTTTGGGAATTCCTTATTGTGAGGAACCATACTGACTTCTTTAACATTGTTGCAAGTGTAGCTTGAATCTATAGGAATTGTCACTTCCACCCCATTATGTGGGAATTTGATGCATTGGTGGTAAGTAGATGGCACTGATTGTATTTCATGTATCCAAGGTCTCCCTAGTAAAATGTTATAGGCCAATGGTAGATTGAGAACTTGATAGATCGCATCTCATTAAATTGGTCCTATTCTGATTGGTAGAATAATGAGCCCTTTGGATGATCTTTCTTCTTCATCGTAAGCCTTGATAGTTATCTTACTTCTTGAATCAATGGTTTGTTATGAAAGACCCAATTTCTTGATTAGATTGAGAGTGCATATGTTCAACCTTGTGCCTCCATCTATCAATACATGTTTGAAACAGGATTTGTGAATCAAGACTTCAATGTGAAGGGTTTGGTTATGCAGATGAGTGAAGGACTTGTCATCTTCTTCTAAAAAAGAGAGGTAATGAGGAGATGAGATGTGATTGACCATTGCCTACAATTTGTCTACATCAATGTCTTTTAGAACATTTGCAGAATGTAGGGAATTTTCAAGAACTTCCCTATGCACTGAAGAGATCTTTAATAACTCAAATATAGAAATCTGAGCTGAGGTTCTTTGCAATTGGTCTACCAAGTTATAGTTTGTAGATGATATAGTAACTATTTGTCTTATTTTTGTTGGTTTGGGAATTGTGACAACAAGTACTTTAGAGGATGTCACTTTCTTAGATGAGGAGTTAGCTCCTTTGATCATGACTTGTGTTTGGCTTCGAGTCACCACATTTGATTGTGTTTATGTGTCTCTGGAACCTTTAATAGTGATCACATTGATTGATTCACTTTTAATGTCCAACATGTTGATCACATTATCGTTATGGGAGTATGTTTAATTCACTTTGTTTCCTTTTCCTTTAGAAGCTTCCCCTTTTTCATAGTTAGGGAAAGGTTTATTAAATGTTGTATGATCTTTGTTAGTGGTATGTCCTTCTACCTTGATTTTGCCTCATTCAATAAGGTCTTGTATAACGTGTTTGAGCTTAACACAGTCATTGGTTTTATGTCCTTTATTCTTATGAAGGACACAATAGGCATTTTCATTCCACCATCTTGGTTTAACTTCTCGTTCCCATGGTTTCAAATCAGGCATCATGAGGACTTTGTTATCCAAGAGTGTCTTCAAAACTGTCTCAAGAAGTTATTTCAATGGAGGAAATGTTCTCTGAGGTCTATTCCATGGTTTACCCTTGTTGTTCTCATTTTTTTCTCTTGGTATAGTGGTTGTTACCTTAGCTTCTTTGATTTCTTGTAATTTGTTCACTAGATTGAACACCATTGGTTTAGGATTTGCATTTGATGCTTCTACCACTCCATCACTAACAAAATTCTTATTCTTGTTCTACCATTTAGGCTTGTTGTTGTTGTTGGTAGATTTTTTATCACTTTAGAGTGTGATTTCTCTTTTCTTTACCATGACATCATCAACACAGATAGCATTTTTTATCATTCTATTAAAACTAGGTGAATCTTGCGTTTGCAAAGCATAGTTCATTTCAGGTACCAAGTTGCTAATAAACATTTCCATCTTTTCCAATTTGGGTATTTCTCTAGAGTACCTTGCAAAAATTCTCCTCCACCTTTGTAAAAAGTGTGTAAAGGATTCATCGGTTCATTTCTTTGTGTTGCAAAGATTCATCATGGTTATGTTATGTTGTATATTGTAGGAGTAATTTTGCACAAATATTTGTATTAACTCCTCAAAAGACTCCACGCTTGGTGTGAGTTTGGAGAACCACTCCATAGAATTTCCGCCTAGACTTCCCATAAATAGCCTCATTAAATAGGTAGGTTCATGCATGTACTCTATGCTTAGAGAACAAAATTCTCTAACATGGTCATGTGGATTGGTTTCTCCCATGTACTTGTCATATTTTTCTCTTGCCATGTGTAAAGGATTATATGTGTGTGTGTGTGTGTGTGTGTGTGTGTGTGTGTGTGTGTGTGTGTGTGTGAATGTAGGGTTGTATGTATAAATGTGTGGTGTGTTGTAAGGTATGAAAATGGTGTTGAGGAGAAGATAATATTCTCTTCCTAGCGAAAAATTTCACAAAGGAAAGATCCACTTTGATCAACCAAAATAAAATGGTTAATGCACAAATGCATCAATGAATAGAAAATAAGAAGAAAGAAGAAAGTATTACAATCTCCCATAATGGATGAATAATATGTAATGGGATTGATTGAAACCTTAATTGAAATAAAACCTTTACCTTGGAATATAGCGGATCTAGAAAAGCCTATTTTCTGATGTCTGTGTTGAGTTTCAGGAAGTTCTGCAACTGAATCCGTAAGAGAAATGCAGAGACAGACAAAAACCAGAAATATTTTCCTTTTTCAAGTTAGGTCAACCTTGACCTCTTTGTGGGATTGCAATCATACCCCACAATGTTGACCTTGACCTGCACTACTCTGACAAAAATTCTGTTCGTGAATCCCAGAAGTTGGCTGAAAAGGGTATCCAAATCTGCTCTTAAATTTGTTGTCATATACCTTTACCTGCAATAAAAATGGTTTTGTTTGTTAGGGGAGGGGTTTTCCTTAGTCAAACCTTGATTTAGGAATTAACCTTGAAATCAATAATTGAAATAGAGAATGCTAGTAAATAGGAGAAGTAAATCTAACAATGAATCTATGATATTCAATAGATATGTAATTGTATTTTGAATGTAAACAAGTATGTAAATGTGAAAGCTTGGACTCAATATTAGAAACTATAAACCTCCACTATTTTATTCTTGTAATCCACCTTGAAGGAAGAATGAATGAATCTTAAGGATGAACAAAGGATCTTGAAGGAAGATCACACCACAATGATGGATAGATCTAGGGTTTGAATGATGAATCTTGAATGCTTGTACAAAATCCCTTCAAAGGCTTGAATGCTTGAATCCTTTATCTTCAATGGAGAAATTAAATTATTGAGAGGAATACTTGAAAACCTTGATTGGACACTTGAAATCTTGAAAACATGTACAATAATGGATGCTTGAAAGTAGACGATAATGTGCTTGTCTCCAAGTAGATGATTTTTTCTTAGTGAAAATGAGAGGAGGAAAGATTCCTTATATACAAGTCTAGGGAAAAATATTATAGAGAGGCCTACATAGGAGAATTAAATTCCAAATATACCTATACCCCTAGAACTCAACCTATATTAAATATAAATTAAGAGTCGTCACTTCAGAACCTAAAACAACCAACTCGGAAGTGGGAAAATAAACTTTTGAATGTCCCCCGACAGTCGACAAACTTCCCAATTGGAAAGGGGGACCTGGGTCAAGGTCGAGGTCAAACCTGACCTAGGTTAGAGTTGAGGTCAACCCTAACCTAGGTCAAGTTCATGGTCAACCTTGACCCAGGGAGTCAAAACCCCTGGAAAATGTGTTAGGTGGGATAAACAGTGTCCGAAGAGGCCCAATCAGGGTCCTAAACAGGTATAGAAGATGCAAAAGGGGAAGAAACGAGAGAAAAACAAAGTGATGGACCAAAAAAACCCCTAAGGAGGGATAAAATTTCTTAACATGAAGTGCTTCCATTTTAAGATGATACATTAAGGCTCCACTTTAGCGGGAGTATGGAAATCGAACATACTCACGGTAAAGTTAGAAGAAAGACTATGGTGGATCACAACGAGGTAGAACATCACTTAGTAAAGGAAATGAGCCCCCAAGCCAAGGATTATAACTCCACATACATACACAAGGGTACAAAATAAAAGATAAAATAATCATAGAAAGCATAAATGACTATATAAGAAAGACAAGAGAAACACTATAAATAACATAGCTTCATGATCTAATCCTACTAGCATGAAAGCGAAAGAGAGAAAAGAGAGAGTGATTACCTTACCTAGTAAGATTCCCACCTTACCATGAATCACCAAGGAGGGAGAGCCCAATTGGTCACCCATAAATTTTGTTTTGTAATTGTAATGCGTCTTCTGACGGCTTTTGGAATACCCATAGATCAACATTCTTGTATCACTATGGAATATAAAATGTGTGTCTCTTCATGATTTAGAAACTTATGTGTGTTACCCTCCAAGGATTTAGAATATTTGAATTTGAAAATGTGTATCTCTTTAGGATTTAGCAACCTATGTGCATTACCTTCCAAGGATTTAGAAAAAATAAAAATAAAAATGTGTCTCTTCTGGATTTAGCAACTCATGTGCGTTACCTTCCGAGGATTTAGCATATTGTAAAATGTAAACTTTAGTATAAGGGAGACCCTATATATTCCCCCCTCCTTATCATGGCTACCTAATAGATAGGATAAGGAAGAGAAGTAGGATACCTACTTCATAAAGTAAGGATATATCCTGTTAACAACAATGTGCACTATAATCTTAGCGAAGAGTATTGACCCTTACTTCTAAGAGCATAGATAATCGTGAAAAGGATATGTCACTTATGGAAAAAGGATCTTCAAAGAGGAAGAGATCTTATCAACAAGACCTTCACTATAGAGGATTTCTTAGGATAAAATATCATCTTTCAAAGAAAAGTAAAGAGGGATCAAAGATTCAATTATGAAGCCCCTTGCGATTAAGAGGAAGAGGAATCTTGAAATGAAGGAAGAAAACTCTAAACCAAAGCAAAGGAAAGAGTTTATAAAGAACATAATTTGAAAAATAAAGAAGAGGTGATGACCTAGGAAAATCACCTCTCATATAAGAGGGTATCCATAGCCAAAACATAATTCTTTATAAGGAAATAATGTTGCAGAATAAACAAATGCCACTAAGCTGAGGAAAGTAGATCCTTAGATAGAGAGAGAAAGAAGGAAAAACCTTTCCCCTAGGGATGAAAGAAAGGGGTATGCCAATCATATCAAGAAATGTTGTAACAAAGAGATATATTTGCAAAACAAATGTCCAAGAAAATATATCATGAATATTAAAAGATAGCTATGGATGATTATGAGCAAAGGAATGAATGTATCATAATTCAAAACCATAGGGATAGAATATAGAAATAATAAGCTATTAAGCTCAAAAAAAAATACATGCTCAGAGAATAATGGATCCTAGAAAAATGGAAGAAATACCTCTTTCCCCCCAGTGAAGAGACAAGAGGGAGACAAATCTATATTATTGAAGAACGAGGGGTATTCCCCATATGGAAATTATGAAGAAATTGTAATACCACACAAGAGTGAGATATAATTCCTAAAGAAGCTCTTTCTCTAACATAGATTTTTAAATGCACACCATCAGCAAGTAAATGTGTATAACTATAATGAAAAGGACATTTGTACTTTGAGAGAGCATATTTCGGCATAGGTTTGAAGATTTATTTCTTAGAATTCATTAACTGAATATATACCTTCTTAGACACATCTTGAGGGGTATCAAGGTAATCTAAGGAAGGTGTTGGAAGGAGAATATGAAGAGGCGGGCAACGATCAAAATCAACCACCTTAAGTTGAGATAGTAGAAAGCCTAGACCATGCTTATCTTATTTAGGGGATAGATGAACTGGATACTTAATACCATGTTCATTAACACAAAGTACTAAACCCTTATACCCTTGTTTAGCCACCATATTGTATCCTGTGGTGTACATATCTTGTAAATCTTATGCAGGAAGTGATTGTTTACGGGGATCATGAGAAAATGTTGTGTAAGGAGGAATGATAGGTTTAGAAGAAGTTTCATTTCTCTTCCCTTTAATATCATCATGGATCGGATAAGAAGGGGAAGGTAAATCAAAGAGATCTTGAACATATGCATCATGAACCATAATTTGAGCCCTATCATGAGTGTGGGATGAACTACGAATAGAAGATGGAGAAATAGGAGTGAGAATATTAGGAATTGGATTAGGAAGGATAGGATGGGGATTAGGAAGATTAGGAACTAGATTAGGAATGATAGGATTAGAATTAGGAAGATTAGGTAGTGGGGTATCATCTACCCAATTCTTCACATAATCCAAAAGAACAATTAGTCCACTACACAAATCCTTAATGAAAATTTTGAAAGTAGGAAGACTAGTATTAGTTAATCTCAAAATAGCATAAGCATGTGAAACATGAAGAGTAAAAAACATGATGAAATAGATGATACTCTCATAAACATCATAAGTACTATAAAGAGATGCTAAAAGAATAATAATGACAAAAATAACCATACCCCAAAGCATCTTAAAGATCTTCATAGTGAATGAAATGAAATAAATGTTTTTGTATTTTAATGAGTATGTAGATTTTTTTTGTATTTTAAAATGTAAGAGCATACAAGAAAAAAAATTTAATATGTATGCAAAATCTAGTCTCTAAGGAAAAGAGGCAAAGCATCTAACACCAAAAAGAAAGAGTTGGCTATCGCGGGTTCACCAAAATGTAAAGGATAAAAATATATATATGTGTGAATGTAGGGTTGTATGTATGAATGTGTGGTGTGTTTTAAGGTATGAAATTGTTTTGAGGAGAAGATAAGATTCTCTTCCTAGCCCCAAATTTCACAAAGGAAAGATCCACTTTGATCAACCAAAATAAAATGGTTAATGCACAAATGCATCTATCAATCAGATATAAGAAGAAAGAAGAAAGTCTAACAATCCTGAATAATTGATGAAGAATATGTAATGGGATTTATTGAAACCTTAATTGAAATGAAACATTTACCTTGGAATATAGCAGAACTGGAAAAGCATGTTTTCTGATGTCTGTGTTGAGTTTCGGGAAGTTCTACAACTGGATCTGGAAGAGAAACACAAAGACAGACAAAACCCAAAAATATTTTCCTTTTCTATGTCAATTTGACCTTGACCTCTTTGTGGGGGCACAATCATACCCCAAAATGTCAACCTTGACCTGCACTTCTCCGACGGAAATTCTATTCGCGAATCCCAGAAGTTGGCCGTAAAGGGTATCCAAATCTGCTCTTAAATTCATTGTCTTGTACCTGTACCTGCAAGAAAAAATGTTTTTTATTTTTTGGGTGAGGGGTGTGCCTTAGTCAAATCCCTATTTAGGAATTAATCTTGAAATCAATAATTGAAATAGAGAATGCTAGCAAGTAGTAGAAGTAAATCTAACAATGAAGTTACGATATTCAATATATATGCAATTGTATTTCGAATGTAAACAAGTATGTAAATATGAAAGCTTGGACTCATTATTAGAAACCATAAACCTCCATTATTGTATGCTTGGAATCCACCTTGAAGGAAGAATGAATGAATCTTAAGGATGCACAAAGGATCTTGAAGGAATACCACACCACCATGATGGATAGATCTAGGGTTTTAATGATGAATCTTTAATGCTTGAACCAAATCCATTCAAAGGCTTGAATGCTTGAATCCTTTATATTCAATGGAGAACTTAAATTCTTGAGAGGAAGACCTAAAAACCTTGATTGGACACTTGAAATCTTGAAAACATGTACAATAATGGATGCTTGAAACTAGATGATAACGTGTTTGTCTCCAAGTAGATGATTTTTACTTAGTGAAAATGAGAGGAGGAAAGCTTTCTTATATACAAGTCTAGGGAACAATCTTCTAGAGAGGCCTGCATAAAAGAATTAAATTCCACTTAGACCTATACCCCTAGAAGTGGACCTATATTAAATATAATTTAAGATTCCTTGCTTCAGAACCTGAAACAGCCGACCCGAAAGCGGTAAAATGAACTTTTGAATGTCCCCCAGCAGCCCACAAACTTTCCAATTGGAAAGGGGGACCTGGATCAAGGTCGAGGTCAACCCTAACCTAGGTCAGGGTTGAGGTTGACCCTAACTTAGGTCAAGGTCAAGGTTGACCTTGACACAAGGAGTCATAACCCCTGGAAAATGTGCCAGGTGGGATAAACAGTGTCTAGAGAGGCCCAATCAGGGTCCTAAACAGGCACAAAAGATGCAAAGGGCCAGAAATGAGAGAACAATAGGGTGATGGCCCAAAACACCCCCTAAGGAGGGCTAAACTTTATTAACATGGAAGTGCTTCCATTTTAAGATGATACACCATGTTAGGAGGAAACATAACCATGTTGATACTCTTGTCAAAAGGAAATGGACATATGTGTTCCAAAGAGTATTTATTTGTTGGTTTGACCTTTTCTTGCTTGAGTGTCACAAGTTTAGATTGCATTAAGGTCAATTGTTTGGTTAGAATAGAAATAGGTTTTGGTACCTCTTTTTCCTTTAGTCTCTGAATGTCATAATCTTTGGGAAGTCTTACCCCAAGAGAGGCAAGGTGTAGGAAATATTTCTCCTTGTCTTCACCAATAATTTTCTCTAGTGTCCTTTGGGATTTTCTACTTTGATTGAGCTTTTTATACTCTTCTTCAGATATATCTTCATCACTATCAGAGTCAAACAAAGGACAACTGATTTTTTTTCTTCATGACTACTCTCTCTTTTGTTTTGGTCTTGTTCACTGATGTATTCTTCAAAAGTTGCACTCCATCCTTGATGAGGAGCTTCCATTTCGGGTGAGTCTTGATCAAATAAGGGATTGCAAGATGTCTCTCCTTAGTGAAACTGAAGTAATATAGGAGGTATCTCTGATTCATCAGCAAGGTATTGATTGCGTCTTGTGTTAACCATGAAAGTTGGGTCTCAACTTTGTCAAAGGTTTTCCAATAGTGTCAAAAAGGATTTGAAATTTTCTGAGTAAGTGTGTCCAAGTAGTGGAATATTGTTTTTGTTTGTTGTGTGAATGAATCTAGTGTCAGAGGGTTAGAATGCCTTAATAGTGAGCTGGGAAACAAGAGGTTTTGATAAGTGAGTAGACCATGTTTTGGGACCAATTGTGAGAATCCAAAAGGACATGCAAGGTAAACTTCTAAGAAAGTTGTGAAACTGCGACATGTGGACCAGCAAGAGCAACAAGACTAGAATAAAGAGCTAAAAGGGTATCCATAAATACTAGGTTTATCTGAGTGGCACGTGTGCAAGTACCCACTATCTCAGATGTGACTGCCTAAATGCGAGTTTTGATTTACCAGATGTGATCTTATATAAACTAGATGCGAGCTTTAAAATGTTGTATGCAAGAAACTTTCTTGTATGTGAGCTAGGAATGACCAAAAGAGAGCAAGTTCCCTGGATGTGAGCTAATGCAACCAGATGCGACCTAGGACAAACCAAAAGTTTTT
Source organism: Thuja plicata (assembly GCA_018584345.1). Taxonomy (NCBI): domain Eukaryota; kingdom Viridiplantae; phylum Streptophyta; class Pinopsida; order Cupressales; family Cupressaceae; genus Thuja; species Thuja plicata. The sequence continues at coordinate 841,615 of MU224144.1, forward strand.
TTCAAATTTTTCTCGAAGTACATTAAATTTGTTCTGACAACAGAATTTTTCTGAGACTTTCCAGAGTGTTTTAAACAACATGTCAGGGAATGAAATTTATTGCTTGTTTCAAGCATATTATCTTTTTAGTGAGATTTTAGGACACATCAAGCAATTGTATTAGGTTAAGGGTGATCAAACACACATCCCTATTCCCTAGATTCTAAGCATAGAATGAAAATATTTGCTCGTAGACTCAAGTACACACTTACATGCTAATCAGAATATGGCCATCACCAATCATGCAATGGCTCTAGTCATGATGTTGTATTAGCCAACTCCAAACACAAGTAAGGGCATGAAATGATGAGTATTATGGGGAAATTACTATTTTCCTTACACAAATATTATCACCCTTTCATAGATAAATCGGGTTTGTTTTGACTACAAGTATTTTGTAATTATGGGCATCCATTTGGAATTGTCCCCCATAGAATTGCACAAGGCAAAATTAAGGTGTATAGCCCTATGAGTACTTAAATGTGTGTAGTCTCGCAAGCAAGATTCAAGCAGCTCTGCTCTACACACACTCAACCATGTTCAAGGAATGATGTCAAAATTATAGGAACAAAACCAACTACATCTTCTGAGGCTTTGGCCTACAAGGAAGGATATTGTTTATAGTGAGTTGGGAGGGTTGGCGTAAACATTTCCTCACTTGGGTCATCCCGAGATATTTTTTCCTCAATTGACAGGCCCTCTAATATTTTTTAAAGCAAATGCAAAGGATTAGCGACTTAGGAGTCTAGATTTTTGATTCTTCAAAAGAAGAAGAGCATACTCTCCTATTCCATGTTGTTTTCTCCCACAAGCACACAAAACATGTTCATTTCCTCAAACTTTGTAACTCAAAACTCAATCCCCCATGACGAGTCTTTGATTCTTCCAACTTAGGAAAAAGAGAAAATCCTCTAGTGATACTAAGTAAAGTGTTTAAGTTTGACATTTAAATTCCTATTTCAAGAAAGAACAAAGCATATGAAAGAAAATTTTGTCTTGTTCAATTTTCCCAATTTAAGATTATATGCTTGTTCAATTACTTTCCCAAGCTTAGATAATTTGAGCTTTGTTCATTTTCCCACAAATTTAGTGCTTTTCTTGTTCAATTACTATCCAAAAATTAGACAATTTGTTGGTTCAATTTCTCCAATATCGTAATGAATAGCTTGTTCAATTACTCTCAAACTTTAGAAAAATTTCTTGCTTTGTTCATTTTCTCAAATTCTCATCGAGTTTTAAATTGACTTTTGAGTTTCTAATTTTCCTTAAAGGAAAAGAGCATAATCCTCTGGTCAATTTATCAAATAATGGAAAATGTTCTTAAGTTTGAAAGTATAGCAAAATAGAAGTCAAGTTGAGCGATTTGGCAACCTGCAACCCACAAGTTAGTAATTGATTTCCAACTTTTTGCACAATAAAGTCTCTGACAACAACCTACAAATAGATTTTAGGTTGTTCAAAGCACAGAAACAAGCATGGTTAGAAGATTAGTGGTTAGACTTTCAAATTTGCAATTCAACCAGCCAAATGTGACTGCCTTTATGAGATGCGAGCTTAGAATTCCTTAATGTGATTTCCTTACCTGAATGCAAGCTTTTACGCTAAAGGTGACACATGAATTACCTGATGTGAGCCTTCCCTGGATGTGATTCAAGATCTACTAGATGCAATGTCAGAAATTTGGGATGTAATGCTATTTCCTGAATGCGATGATCTTTCCTGCATGCAAGCTTTGGCAACTAAAGGCGGCTCTGAACCGAAAATAGAGAACATAAATTAGCCAATAAGAAGTTAAAAATAAGGAGAAATCTAAGGATTTGCCCCATGGTGGGTGCCAAAAAAGGTGTGTGTATTTTGTGGACATGCAAGATGCAACACAACACTTCAATATGTCATTGCATTAGTGAGATAAACATGAAATATCAAAGGAAAAGCACATATACATAACTAAAATTGACATAATGCTCCCTATCTAAGAAGAGTATGAACTATGCTATAATTTGCCCTCAAATTATGCATAAATTAGTGACAATATCATGCTTAGAATGGAAGATTTAAAGAATGCAAGCTAAATGCTCAAACAAAGTTCATTTTAGAGTTCTCAAATGAACGATTATGTAATTACTATGCAAATATGAACTAAGAATGCACTTAGAAAATAGAAATCAGAGCAACATAAGTTTGCAAAGGAAATTAAAAAATTAGGGGGCCCATTGAGCTCAAAATTCATTCCTTTTATAGAAGAATTTGAGGAATGAGAGGTCAGGATTGATTTGTGAAGAGAGGTGGAGATTGAATCCTTGGTGATCCATGCGAGGTTATCCAAGCGATTTAACTCTCATCGGCTAATGGATTGATTTTCCATTTTGCAAGTGAGGAGTTGTAATTAGGGAATTTATTTAATTCATTTTAATTAATTACCTTAGCCATGTATTTAATTGTTTTGATTTAATTTATTTGATTGTATTTAATTGGCTAAGGAAATTAATGTAAATTAGTGATAAGATCACTTAGGAAATTAAATTTGATTTAGATGAATTATGCCAATTAATTGAATAATTGTCTTGAAATAATTAGGAGTATGATCACACTTAGGGAAAATAGGGTCTCTGGTCAGAGCAGACTAAATTAGGGTGGTTACAATATTTAAACCATGAAGTATTTTAGAATCTTTGGAAGCAAATGTTACATTAAGAGAGATGAAGATTTATGAAAGTTTGATCCTAGAAGTGATGAAGGAATATTTATTGGTTATTGTACAAAGAGAAAAGAATAAAAATGTTATAATCATATAATGAGAAATATTATTGAGAGTGCTAATGTGAAAGTGGATGAGAATTTTCAGAAACCAGCTAGATCTTGCAGTTATGAATTAGATGAAGAAGGAAGTCAGATTGTGCAAGCACAGAATCATTTCAGAATAAAAAATGATCAGTAGAATAGAATGAAGAAATTAGAGATGAGTAATAGTTAGAAACACAAGAGTCTACTAAAAATGCAAATCTGAAGACTCCAAGGCATGTAAAGATAAATCACTAAGAGAATCATATTATTGGTGGTAGAAACAAAGGTGTTCAAACTAGAGGAAGAATTGCTGGAAATGAGATTTGTTTGATTTTTAAGATTGAACCTAAAGATGTTGATTAAGAATGTAAGATGAAAGTTGGTTCAAAGATATGGAAGAATAATTGGAACAAATTGAGAAGAATAAGACATGGATTATTTTTCATAGACATGTGGACAAGAATGGGATTGGTACTAAATGGGTATTCAAAAAAAAATTAAATGAGGATGGTGAATTGATTCAGAACAAAGCCAAACTTGTTTGTAAGGGATATTCTCAAAGGGAAGGTATTTATTTTGAAGAGACTTTTTATGCATATGCTCCTTACAAAAGTCTCAAAGTATATTAGATAGATTTTAAGTTTGCATTTTTGAATGGAGAGTTGGAAGAAGTCTAAATTGAGAAACCAGATGGATTTTCCTTGACTAACAAAGATGGAATGGTTTATCTATTGATGAACACTTTATATTGACTAAAGAAACCTCCTAGAGCCTAGTATGTGAGGTTAGATAAGTATTTATTGAAGATTGGTTTCAATAAAAGTACTGCTGACAGTAACGTGTACTTAAAAATTATTGATGAAAATATTTGATTATTGAAATATTTTTAGATGATATAATTATTGGTGGAGATGAAAAGATAAGTAAGGAATTTTATGATTATATGCAAAAGGAATTTGAGATGTCTATTATAGGTAAGATGAAATTATTTCTTCGACTACAAATTACACAAACAGATAAAGGTATTTTCATTTCTCAGTCTAAGTGTGTGAAAGAATTGTTGAATACATTTGACATGGAAGAATCAAAACATATTGGTACTCTTATGATGAGTGGTTGTAAACTAGAAAAGATTGATGATACACCTAATGAAAATCAGACTAGATACAGATCAATGATCAGTGGACTGTTATACTTAACAAAAATAAGACTAGACATTATGAATGATGTTTGCATTGTTGCTATTTCAATCAGAACAGAAGGAATCACATGTTGTTGTTAAGAAGATATTCAGATAGTTGAAGGGAAAAAATAATTATGGATTATGGTATGGTAAAGATGATGATTTTACATTATATGCATATACTGATGTTGATTGGGAAGATAACGTGGATGGCTGAAAGAGAACTAGTGGCGGAGCATTCTTTTTGGGTAAGAGATTAGTTTCATGGGAAAGTAAGAAACAAAATTGCATATCACAATCTACTACTGAATTTGAGTATGTTGTTGTTTCTGTTAATTGTACACAAGTGGCATGGATGAAAAAAATGTTTAAATTTATCAGAGTGATTATTGATGAGACTATTTCTATATGCTGTGAAAATTCAAGTTCTTTCAATATTTCAAAGAACCTTGTGTTGTATTCAAAGACAACCCATATTTTTATCAAATATCATTTCATGAGAGACAAAGTTAGTGAGAAAGAATTTAGATTGGAGTATGTATCTACTAAAGGGTATATTTCATATATATTCATGAAGCCCTTTCAAAAGGATACTTTTGAGTATCTCTGAGGTAATCTTGGGGTGATTTATCCTTCTAATCAAAGATAGAGATTCATTGAGATGCATCAATCCAGTGTTCTTATGGAGTTATCATTCTTCTAGATTGGTATTTTGGTGGCTTCTCCTTAGGGGGAGTAGTGTGTGGTATGTATTTCATGAGTTGTGTTGTTCATATTTTTGGCCTCTATGACTTAGTGCATACATTGTGCCTTTTCCATTAATTTCAAAGGGGGAGAGATATTCATGTGAAAAATAATTGAGTTTTGAGGAGAGATATTATGTATGAGGGAGAGAGATGTCATATTGTGGATATTGTTATTGGTATTATTTCTTTATGCATTGATTGAATTTTTTACATCATATGTTTACATAAATTTCAAAGGGGGAGATTGTTTGATATTGCTGAGATATTGTTCAGATTGTGCATATATATGTTGCCATTAATTTTTTGTCATTGTTGTCAACATACTTATGTTGTTGAAGACAATGTTCCTGGTATGTTCAGTGAGGTTGAAATGTTTGGTATGGATACTACACAAAAGATCTACATTTTTTATCATACATTTATTTTTAGAGATATCTATAGTTGATGCATGTTAGTTCTTTGAAGTTAAAGTGATGATTTGAGAGAGTTATGACTGATTTATCAGAGACTGGTATTTTAATTTTCAAGAAAAGATAGAGTTTCAATTTTTTGATCGGTATGGATCGGTGTTGAAGAGTTATTGTTTGCTAACCTAGTAGTGAGTTTAGGATGTGCATATGTGTCCTCAACTCGAGTGCTTCATGATTTGGTTACTAACAAGCTATATTTATTGAGTAACCGAGGTTACAAATATTGTTGCTGATGAGAAATGCAAATATGGGTCTAAATCCAAAGATTGTTGTGATGCTAAGGTTGTTGAGTTACTTAAAGTCTCTTGTTTATGTTTCTTGATCATTTTATGATCATGCTATTGGATTGCATTGGTTTAAGTGATCATGTTGCGTGATTTTCATGTACTGTATGGGTATTATTTATATGGTCTTAGTCGACCTGATGATGTAATGTGTTGCAAAGGTTTAGAGCATGATTGGTGAATTTGAGTGTGTTTAAGGTGATGATATGGATCATTGCAATGCCTTGGCAGACATTCAATTATTCCCATTGAGGATTGAATTGTAATTTTTTATTTATTTGTTATTAGGTCCCTCGACGACCTAGTTGAGATGAGTTGGTGAGTTGTATTTAAAAATGTAATCATTTGATGACGCGAAGTAGAAAAGACATATACAGATGTGTGGACAGAAGATATAAATGATGTTATTTGAAGAGGTATGAGTGGAATCTAAAATAATCAGAGATTTGGGCACTTCATTGGAACTAATTTGGCATAATAGATGCTATCAGTAATTTTGTGTGTTTGAACTATAATCCCTCTTGATTTGTAATCAGTTATTTGTTAGAAGGTAGTGAGCCTTGTTGTAATTGTGTTTGAGCAGTGAGCTCTAGGCAGTGTGTCTGAATGCAAGTGCATTCCCCTTTTGTAATACTCCTAGTAGGGTACAATATTCATTACTAAGTGCATTCATCTTGTGGGTTCCATCCCCACTGTGGTTTTTCCCCTAATAGGGTTTCCATGTCAAAAAATCTTAGTGTTATGTGTTTCTATTGTGTTGAGATTTGGCTTTCATTTTTATCTTTCAGATCTGAGATTAAATTTTGTAAGTTAGTAAAATTTTATTAATATTGTGACACAGGTGATTCACCCATCCCCTCTTAGTTTTGTGTGTTCTTCTTAAGGTCTAACAGATACATTTATCCCCCACTCTATTAGGAGTATGAGATTACCTCAAGCTAACAATAAACTAGATCAAAGAATTTGAAATTTTTAATCAACGTCAAGGAAACAAGGAGACTCCAAGCCCCCAAGTGACCTAGGATCTTATCCCATTAAAAACAAAAACAAAAAGAATCAAACCTAAAAAAGAGAGAGAAATGAGACATGACCACTAGCCTAGTAAGCTTTGATTAACTATAGGTCATGAAAAGAAATAAATAGAGAGGTCATCACAAAATATGGAATTGATAGTCTAGCGAGTTGCATTATTCTACTCAACCCATAAAAAATGATAACCAAGAAAAGCATTCTCCATAAGGAAATATACCATAGGGGGATTAGGTATAAGAAAATTATCGTATCCAAAGGAATCCAATGAATAATGCATAGGAGAAAATAATGCAGAGGGGCATGAAAGGAAAAAACCAAGGAAAGCATTGTCTCCAATGCCATCCACTAAGAGATTAAATTAAATTATTATGTGTCAGTTAAAAAGTGTATAATAGGGATTGGAGCATATTCCCCCATGTTAAGGAAATTATAAATTCCTTAATAGGAGAAATAGCTTTAATAAAGCGTACATGTATCCAAAAGACATTTCCATAGTGATATTATCACAAGAAAGCACAAATTCAGGAAAATGATGCACATGAAAAATAAAGCACAAAGGGAGCTACTAACATTGTGGTTAGTATTATCATATGATAACTCAAGTATACATAAAAATATTACAAATAGATTAATATAAATCCCCAAAGCTAGTAGAACTATGGTAGCACTAGAAGAATAACACATAAGAGATACAAAGAAAAAGTATTTTTGCACTGGAGTTACAGAGACCAAAAGGAATAAATGGTTGCTATAGCTTTGAATAATCCCTAATTACAAAACACAAAGGAACATTTATGAAAAAAGCACATGCATGACATTACATGTATACAAAATAAAGAATAAATAAGATAAAAATAGAGGAATATCATGATAGGTTGATCTCTTTGTAACCCTTGTAACAATAGAGTAACAAGGGTGTTCTAATATAAACATAAAATATAACAAGAAACACATCATAGAAGAAGAAAATTTTATGAAAAATAAAATACATAAAATAATCCATCATAGAAGAGGATCTAGTCAAGCATATCACCTATACCTTGATGTAATGAAAAGTCTTGCTCACAACCCTATCTTCTCCTAGGGTGTCATATAGGCCACTTCTCTAGCCCATTAGGGTTCTTAACTAACCCTATTCTTCCAAGGATTCTCTACTCAAATCCTTCACCTATTCAACTTGTCAACACCATCTAGGAAATCAACTCAATCATCCATAAGTTCCATGATTATCTTCTTGCATTTTCACACCAAGTGATCCAATAAGGCTATCACTGTTCCCCAATGGAGAGGAAGGGTAAAAAAAGGCAATTGCATCCAAAATAATTCCTAACAATTTAGTTTTCAATGAAACCCTAAACGAGTTCAAGAACTTTCTCCAAACTCACTAAAATAGGGCTACAAGCATTAGGCCTAATTAGGCATTTTTTTCATATAACTCACAAATCTCCTTAACAAGATGAAAAACTAACTCCATATTATGACACCCTTTTGGAAGACCTAAAGGATTTTCTAAGTCTTGCCTTCCCAAACTGTCTGTACAGAGGGTTACTATTTTCAAGCCTATATTTAAAGGTTTCACCATACACTGAGCATACCCATTAGGGTTTGAGTTTTCACCATGAAGAGCTCATTAAAAAATATTCCAATTAGATTTGGGGCTTCTCCATACACATTTCCTCCTCTCCATATCCTCTTATTGAAGCAACCAATGCTTTCAATCACTCATATTGCCTCTGTAGTTCACTGTGATCTCTACCCATGCATCTCTGGCTCGCCTACCGCATCACTATAAAATTAGAAAAAAATATTTCTAGGGCCCAAAATTCTCCACACATATAGTAAAAGGAGTCACCTCACCCATTCCAAGAGCTTGTACAAGTTCCACACTGGAATTATGAGCTATGACCCCATTTACAAAAATTGTCTGGTTTAGACCAACGATAGTGCACAAAACAAAAGTATTTACAAAAGCAATGAAACAAGAAAAAAAATGCTAAAAAACCACATGAAGAATAAAGTAATTACATAAGCCTCCTCAAGAACAAGTCACAGTGCAGATTTCAATCCATTAAAACCCTAAATGTGTACATAATGCTCAACTATAACCAAATTTTTCAATTACGCAATCTGTACATTGACTTCTAAACTTCATCCAACCCCACGCACAGGTCAGGGGAGGCCTTATAAATTTTACCATGGCACAAATTCAACTATTTCTGACATTTATACAACTAAATTCTCAAATATGCATAATTACAAGAAATGTTGTCAATGTTGTCAATGACAACTTTTACAACTTTTTGATTATTGCACTCTAACTTGGTCAACACACTATGAAACTTATCCAAATGCACTATTATTTCTATTAGACCTAAAAATATCTCTACTAGACTCTAATAAGCATAAAATCCATGGTTCCACTATTGTTGGAACACTTACCTAAATTGGACAAATCATTACTTCCTAACATTAAATGATCTAGTTTTGTCTTCTAACCAAATCAACACACCCTAGGACCTATCTAGTCCTATTATTTCACTAGTGGCTTGGCTAAGACCACTTCAAGCCAAAATATGTCTAGGAGCCCTAGGTTACCATCTCACCTTACCTAGGTGCTCCTACACCATACTCCCCACAAAAGGAAAGTTATGTCACTCCTATGGAAAAAATGTCTTCAGGAATGCCCATCTTCTTGAAATCTGTAGCTACAACCAATGTTGCCTCTGACTCTGGATTTTTCTTCCACTGGATGAGGTGTTCCATGTACACCTTATGCCTAGTAGTCTTCTTGGCCCTTGAATCCAACACCTTATCTACTTTTGTCTGCATCTTAGGAGGTAAAGCCTTTGGTTCTACATCCTTAGCAACCTCTTCTCTATTCACATCTATCTCAGTCAAAGGTCCTTTAAACTTTATCAACTCTGCCACATTGAAAATAGTTGAGATGCTCAATTTAGTAGGTAGGTCCACCTTATAGGCATTATCCCCATACTTGGATAAGATCTTGCAAGGTCCCACTCTCTTCATATGTAGTTTTGTAGGCATCCCCTTTTGCAACCTAGACTTATTCAATGTATCATAACATAATCACCTATCTCAAATTGAACATATTTTCTCTTCTCATCTACTTTGGCCTTCAACTTTCGGGTAGACTCTAGTATAGTCTTCTTCACCTACTCTTTGATCTCCTTCATGGTTTGAGTGAAGTCTTCAGCATGACCACTCATGTACTACATGGCTCTGAGGTCTCTACACTCACATACACCCCTTGGGTGCATCCCATAAACAACTTCAAATGGGCTTCTACCTATTTTTCTATTAACATTGTCATTGTATGGATACTCTGCTTGGGGAATGACCACACCCATGTCTTCCCATACTCCTTTGTTAGACACCTTAACAATTTTCCAAGCACACTGTTAACCACCTCAGTTTGGCCATCAATCTAAGGATGGTAAGCTAGCCCAAATGACAAGTTAGTACCCAATCTACTCTACAGTGTTTTCAAAAAATGACTCCTGAACTTAACGGCCCTTTCTGATACAATACTTAGGGGTAGTCCATGGATTCATGCAATCTCCTTAAAGAAAAAATGTGCATTGTTACTAGCATCATGAGTAGTCCTACAAGAGATAAAGTGACCCATTTTGCTAAACCTTTCTACCACAACATAGATATTGTCATGGCCATGCTTTGTCTTAGGTAACCCTACAATGAAATCCATGCTAACAGCCTAACACACCCCATGGTATGTTAGCGATTGGAAAAGGTTGATACAAACCTACATTGATAGCTCCTTTTTCTTTCATGCACACTACACACTTTTCAACATACTTGGTTACATCTCTCACCATCTTTGGCCAATGGTAAAACCTTTGAACTAACTCTAGGATTTTGTTCACAAAACAATGGCCACTCAAGCTTCCATTATGCTTTTCCTGAATGGTATTTTCTTTCACTGAACCCTTAGGAACACACAATTGGTTCCTCTTAAACAAAAATCCACTCTACAAGGGAAAATCAGAAAATTGACTATGAAAGTGTTTCTAAAAATTAGAGCATACCGTATATGCTTCACCAAAGTCTTCATCTTCTCTATAGAGGTCTTTGAAACTCTCTATCCCAATGTTATTCAACTATACTTCCTAAATGGTTAGCAACCTCATGCTTAGGGCAACTACAACCTTGTTCAATTATCCTTTCTTGTGCTTCATTGTGAATGTGAATGCTTGAAGGTATTCCATCCACTTCAAATGTTTGTTACTGAGCTTCTCTTGTGTGTTTATATAGCTCAAGGCTTGGTTGTCAGTAAACACCACAAATTCTATGGGTAACAAGTAATGTCTCCACTTCCTAAGAGACTGAACCAAAGCATATAGTTCCAAATTATAAGAACAATATTTCTTCTTGGCTTCATTTAGCTTTTCACTAAAGAAGGACACTAACCTACCTTCTTGGCTTAACACACCCCCTACTATCATTCCACTTGTATCACACTCCAAAGTAAATAATTGATCAAAACTAGGGAGTCTAAGGATAGGTTGTGTTCCTACTTGTTTCTTCAACATTTCAAATGCTTTCTCTGCACCAGAAGTCCATCTGAAATTAGTATTCTGACCACCCTTAATGGTGTCTAGCGTTGGTGCACAAATTTCACTGAAGTCTCTTATAAAATTTCTATAAAACTGAGCTAACCCATGAAAGCTCTTGACTTCTATCCTTGTTGTTGGTGTGGGCCAATTTAGGATAGCCTCCACCTTACTTGGGTCCATCTTCAATGACCCTTGGGATACAAAAAATCCCAAATACACAAGTTCTTTCTTGAAGAACTCACATTTTTCAAGGTTGATTAAAAAATTCTGTTCTTGCAACCTTTTAAGCACCAAATCCACATGCTTCACATGTTCTTCTACTGTCTTATTGAAGATAAGTATATCATCCAGATATACTACCACAAATACCCCTGTGAAGTCCTTAAGCACTTCATTCATGAGCCTCATGAATGTGTTAGGGGCATTTGAGAGGCCAAATGGCATAACTCTCCACTCATACAACCCATCAACAGTCTTAAAATTTGTCCTCCATTCATTCCCCTCTTTGATCCTAATTTGGTGATACCCACGTTTCAAGTCTAATTTAGTGAAATACTTTTCCCCCCCAAGACAGTCCATCAAATCCTGTATCCTAGGAATTGGAAATCTGTACCTAATTGTGATCCTATTAATTGCTCTAGAATCAGTACAAAGTCTCCACTTACCACCTTTCTTGGATGCTAAGACCACTAGTACGACACATGGGTTGATGCTCTTCTTAATTAGCCCTTGTTCTAACAACTCCTGCACTTGTCTAGCCACCTCTAGGTTTTGGTCTGGAGTAATCTTTTATGCTGCCTTATTTGGTAATGATTCACTAGGTACAAAGTCAATTTGATGACTTATAACTCTTCTAGGAGGTAAATTTGCAAGAGTCCCATCACTGACAATATCCTTGTACCTTTCAAGCAACTCTTTGATTTCCAATGGAAATGTTTCTTGTTTTGGCTTCTCTTCTTCCTTAGGCTTAGGAAATATGGAATAGCCTTCACTCCCTTCATCTTTAAGGGCATTTATTATCTCCTTTCTACTACTCAACAAGATACTTTGGTTCTTGGGTTGTGGCTCATCTTCCTCCAACAAGGACTGTATCTTAAAATTTCTGCTATCTTTCTTGAAAGATATGGATTTCTCTTTCCCATCATACACTGCTCCTCTATCATATTGCTAAGGCCTGCCTAGGATTTGATGGCATGTATCCATAGGTAGCACATCACATAACAACTTGTCCTTATATCTTGCAATGGAAAACTCCACCCAAGTTTTCTCATTCACCAACACACTCTAGCCCTTGTTCAACCATGTCACCTTGTATGGATTGACATGAGGTATCTTTCTCAACATGATTTTGTTGACAACTTCCTTTGATATGATGTTTTATATGGAGCCTAAATCCACTATCACTTTGCAGACTTTACCAAGGATTTTACATCTAATCCTAAACAATTCTCTCTTATGCTTGGGCTCTTCCTTAACTGGTTGTCTAATCAGAACTCTCCTGAACATCAAGTTGTCTCCCATCTCTGACTCAATTTGATGATCAACCTCTAATGCTTTGAAAATTTTTGTGTCCTCTTGAGAATATGTAATCCTCTTGCTATTGTTATAAGAAGTGGGCTTATTCGGGAACCTATAGGCACGGTGACCCAATTGGCCACAATTGTAACATTTCATACTTGCAAAGTATGAGTTTCTTCTTCCTGAACCCCTTCCTCTACTAGAGCCTCCTTGAGTAGCCCTTCCTCTAGTAGAACCCCCTCTTGGATTAGTTTCACTACCATGATTTGTTAATTTGGACTCACCTTGGTTCCTTTGTTCATTACCTATGCCTTGATAACCACTTCTATGACCCCCTTGATCTCTACCTCCGCCTCTACCTCTAAGATTAGAGTATCCTTTATTTTTTCCCTCTCTTCCACCTTAAGAGCTAATTTGTGGTACTTATGAACAGTGGTTGGATTCCACAAACTTAGCTCCTCTTGGATATTCCAATTTAGACCATCCAAGTATTTGGCTACCTTGATAGGTTCCTCTTCTTGAATCTTGGACCTAAGGCATAACTTCTGAAATTCCTCTGTATAAGAGGCCACATCCAAGTCCTTTTGTTTTGGACCTTGTCTCTTTCTATGAATTTGAATTTCATAGTCTTCTGGCAGGTAGTTCTCCTTTATCTTGGTCACCATGTATTTCCAGTTAGCTATATATTTCTTACCCATCCTAACTCTTTCATCTTGTAGATACTTCCACCATGTCAATGTTGATCCTCTGAGCCTTGACTTTGGAACTTTTAGTTTTTGTGCCTCTGTGACACCTTCACATTTGAAATGGTTTTCCATCCCCTCAATCCACTCCATCACTACTTTTATATCCATTTTTCCACTAAATAGTGGTACTCCTAATGCATTTCCTCCTAGTGCTTTGATCACTTTCAAGAATGGTTCCTAATTTAAAGGAGGGTTTGCTTTAGGGATGATATCTTCCTTAGCAATATTTTTTCCTTTATCACTTCTTTCACCTTCTTTGACTTTATCTTTGGTATCAACTACTTGTATTTTTATCCTCATTTCATCTAGGGCCTCTTCAAGGAGTCCGTTCTTCTCCTTTTTCTCACCCATCTCTTTAGCTAACTCTGCATTAGTCACCATATTGATCTCCCCTGCTGATTCACCAGTATATAGAGACATAGACTAACTTCCCAAATCCTTAACTTGCTCTGATACCATTATGATGTAATGATAAGTATTTCTCACAACCCTATCTTCTCCTAGGGTGTCCTATAGGCCACTTTTCTAGCCTATTATGGTTCTTGACTAACCCTAGTCTTCCAAGGATTCTCCACTCAAATCCTTCACCTATTCAACTTGTCAACACCATATAGGAAATCAACTCAATCATCCATAAGTTCCATGATTATCTTCTTTCATTTTCACACCAATTGATCCAATAAGGCTATCACTATTCACCAATGGAGAGGAAGGGTCAAAACAAGGCAATTGCATCCAACACAATTCCTAACAAGTTATTTTTCAATGAAACCCTAAACGAGATCAAGAACTTGCTCCAAACTGACTAAAATAGGGCTACAAGCATTAGGCCTAATTAGGAATTTTTTCATATAACTCACAAATATCCTTAACAAGATGAAAAAATAACTCCAAATTCTGACACCCTTTTCGAAGACCTAAAGGATTTTCTAGGTCTTTCCTTTCCAAACTGTACGTACATAGGGTTACTATTTTAAAGCCTATATTTAAGGGTTTCACCATACACTGAGCATACCCATTAGGGTTTGAGTATTTACCATGAATATATCATTCCTAGATCTTCCCATTGGATTTGGGTCTTCTCCATAGACATATCCTCCTCTCCACATCCTTTGATTGAAGCAACCAATGCTTTCAATCACTCATATTGCCTCTGCAATTCACTGTGATCCCTAGCCATGCATCTCTGGCTCGCCTAGCGCATCACTCTAAAATTAGAAAAAAGGATTTATAGGGCCCCACCTTCTCCACACATATAGTTCAAGGAGTCACCTCACCCATTCCAAGAGCTTGTACAAGTGCCATGGTGGAATGATGATCGATGACCCCATTTACAAAAATTATCTGGTTTAGACCAACGATAGTGCACAAAAAAAAAAGTATTTACAAAAGAAATGAAGAAAGAAAAGACACACTAACTAATCACATGCATAATCAAGCAATTACATAAGCTTCCTCAAGCACAAGTCATAGTGCAGAGGTCAATCCATTAAAACCCTAAATGTGTACAAAATGCTCAACTGTAACCAAATTTTTCAATTACACAGTCCGTACACTGACTTCCAAAATGCATCCAACCCCACACACAGGTCGGGGGATGCCTTATATAGTTGACCATGTCAAAAATGCATCTATTTCTAATATTTATACAACCAAATTCTCAAAGATGCATAATTGCAAGAAATGTTGTCAATGTTGTCAATGACAACATTGACAACTTTTTTATTCTTGCACTCTAACTTGGTCAACACACTATGAAACTTATCCAAATAAACTATTATACCTATTAGACCTCAAAATAGCTCTCCTAGACTCTAATAAGAATAAAATTCATGGTTCCACTATTCTTGGAGCACTTACCTAAATTGGACAAATCTTTACTTCCTAACATCAAATGATCTAGTTTTGTCTTCTAACCAAATCAACACACCATAGGACCTATCTAGTCCTATTATTTCACTAGTGGTTTGTCTAAGACCACTAAAAGAAAAAATATGTCTAGGAGCCCTAGGTTACCATCTAGCCTTACCTAGGTGCTCCTGTACCACACCCCATCTAAGGATTTACTATTTAGGGAAGGTGAGAAAGACATAAGAGACAAAAATGTTAAAAATGATAGATGGAACTATCACTAGTTCCAAACAAGGATGATACTCTAATGATGAGTCACTATGTCTATCACTAGGAGTTAACGATAACATTTTTGAAAATCTAGCTTACAATTCATGATCACGAGGGCTTCACTTAGTGAACCTTAATCATAGCATGTGTGTTCATGGTATACTAAAGAATCCCCCTATTTTCAAAAAATATTTCCCCAAAGTCCTTTTTTGTGACCCCCATCCAATACCCTCCCAGTATCCCCCACCCATTTTCCTATATAAACCCCCACCCCGGCCCAAAAAACCCCCTACCCCCTATTTAGGGAATATATTTTCCCCTTTTTGCCTATTTTAAACCCCCCAATATGAACACACGTGATATTGTATTGCCTCTTCAGTGAAGACCATGTATTCATGATTAACATTAATAAACTCATACATGTCATCAAAATCATTAGGATCAACATCATTATTTTCACCATTTATAATTGTATAATAATCAAGAGTATTGTTTTCATCTACACCAATCAAAATATGATCTCTAATGCAAAATAAGAATCATCATATTTGTTCAATTTGAATTTATTTAAATTAACTTCCTCCCTTAGGGTAGTCATAATTTGGTCAAAGGGTATAATGTAATTAGAGGGTTTTTTAGGGGTGGATATGGTTTGGGAAGCAATTTCATGGTCTCTAGAACGAATTCTATAGTGACAGTCATGAGCAGAATAATTACATTTGTTTTTTCTTGAAATTTGAGATGGTTTAAAATCAATCAACATTGGATCATTTTCTCCCTTGGGAGGAATAATAGAAGGAACCTCATGAGGTTGAGATATAGGAGACATAGGACACTTGTAAGATATAGGTGGTGGAAAAAATCATCAATAGGAGAAGAAGGTGTAGGAAGGAGTCCAGGTCTAGGAAAAGGTGTTGGGAGATCCTTAGGTTTACTCGATTCACAAATCTTTTAGACTTTGAGTATTTTGGTAGGATAAGAAAATATTATCTTGGATAGGTTTAATTGGTTGAGGTGTTCTAGATCAAAAGAATTCAAGACAAAAGTTCCCATAACTTGCTAAGGGTAGATAGAGACTATGATTGATCAATGAATATTTCCCCATTATGAAGAAAACTTCAAGCACTTGTGGATAGGAGAGACAATAGCTTTTATGGAAGTGATCCAAGGAAGGCCATGTCTCACTTGGAATTGATTGGATCTTTTGATGACAACAAAGGTAACACCTATGCACTTATTACCAACCTCAATGGGAAAGGTAATTAAACCATGGGTATGAAAATTAAATTCATTGAAAGTCTTAATCATCACATCTGATTTCTCATAGGAGTGTTGATGAAAATTAATTGTGTAAAGATGTTCTTCAATTATAAACTTTATCATGCATGTACAAACAATGAGTACTCCTAAGGAGGGAAGATCTTCGCAAAAATGTAAAGGGGATCATTGGGTGCCTTAATAGTTTTATTAGGACCAAATGTAATGCAAATATTGGATTTAGTTTTAGGCTTAGTTTTATGTATAGATTCATCAATAAGGTTGAAAACATCTTGAGCCTTGTGATTTGTTTTATTCATTCATAGTTTCTATTGATGAGACTTTGTGACCGGGTCTACCAACAGATGTAAGTTGTCACCAGGTAAAGGTTATCCAAAGAAATGAGATTCTCCGAGCCTTCAAGCACCTGAGAGTTGGGTCTCGATAGTGTAGGGGCTTAGTTGGGAGTGTGACTATTTTGTTCAGGGGGATAGCTGGTTATCTCAGCTCATCTACTCCGGGGATTTAGGTAAGTGAGTTTTCTTGCAAGCATTTGCTAGTTACCAAATAACTTCAAAAGATACGTCAGGGTTAGAAGTATTCCATCTACTTATAGATTATGCCAAACATTCAAAACATCAACCATGCTCTAACATGCTACACGAAATACTAAATAAACATAGAACAAACAGTTCATACTTATCCAATAGCGAGGGAAAAGAAGGTCGTTAATCTACTTAAAACATTAGAGCAAGGGACATAAGGAACATACAACACAAAAAGAACGTTAATCTAGAGATCAGAATGCTAACAACATCATTGAGAGAATCCTTCCTTCTTCATTAACATGTTTCCAGCCAGCACTGGTGCATACAATAATGGTGGCTCCAAGGGAGCATCTAACTATTGAGAGCTTCTAACAACTAAGGAGCATTGATATCTACAACTAAGAACTAAAAACTAAAAGTGCTATAGCTATGGACTGCAAAATCATCAATTTTGCCGACCCTTGGAATGAGGTCAAACTTATTATTTATACACAAGCTTACCCTAAAATTAACCTAACTTACTTTACACTTAAACAATATAATACAATTTCCAGTGGTGAGTACTACCTACACCACATTACAAAGACCTTGAGACAGAAAAGGTTTGACATATTAGAAGAATAAGACAAGAAAGGAAGAGTGGAAGAATCGGCCTCGAGAAGAGAGCCAGATGGAGAAAAGAAGAAATATGATCCCCTAGGGATCAAGGCTACATGCCTCATCAATGGAAAAGAAGCTCCCTATCTCCGATGCACCAGGTGTTATGTTGGAGCGGTGCCTTGGAAAGACCACCTATCAGAACCTTCTTGTCTATCCGATGTGCCTTGTTGGAGTTACCCACCTTCTAACACCCTTATTAACTACTTTGAAAGTTACTAGTCAGCCTTGGGATCCAGGACACGAGTCACTTTAAAGAATTCAAGAATATTGGATCTGGAATTCCAGGATCTGGAAGCTTGTGACCCTAAAGAATAAAGAATATAACATATGCATGGTGAGTGGAATTATTTGGACTCCAGAGAACCTTATCATTCCTTACTATTTTTGAATGCTTCTAACACTTGTCTTACACCTTCTTCATCTATGTTCATAATGTTTTCCCATCAACTATGAAAAACCTCTAACTTTTCCTCAACCTCTCGGGCCCCGTTTTAGAACTCATCTACCATTTCCACAACATCGTGTGCCTGGATCATCATCTTGGATAATCTCAATAACCTTCCCTGGTCAAAATCTTTGACAACTAGATATAGGGACTCCATTCATTCATCAAATTTGCTGAATATGTAGTCCTCCGGGGTGCACATCCCGATGGTGAAGGGATCAACTTGCAATACTCCGACCATGAATGCCTGAAATAGGCCCAAGGGATATTGAGTCATGGTCACCTTTTCTTTTAGGGCCTTAACCATTTCCATGCATACCTAAATTTTGAGGCCAAGTCTGGAGTAGTAGGCCTAGAGGGAATCATATGATTCTTCTCCCAAAATTCTCGCCTCCGTGGCGGCTTCTTCTCTGACATTGTGAATTTCTTCCAACCCGGCCTTCCACTTTTCATATTTCTCTAAGTCTTGCTCCCATAAAAGAGCGAAGCCATTTTCTTGGCTGATGAGAATATTGACTTGGTAAAGATCTAGGAGGGACACCACTAGAAATTGTCTAATGGAAGCTATCTGCTTGGTGGCCCACCCATCCACAACCTGCACTTTCTTCTTCATGGCCCAGAGAGAATCCATTTCACCCTGTGCAAGTGACAATCCAGAGGAAGAGGTTTCCAAGTGGATCTCGGCCAAAGGCTGTGTAAGTTCTACCAGAAGTGTGAGGAGATTGGAATTGGTCTCCCTTTCCTCCTTTAACTTCTGGCCCTCTTTGATGTATCAATCCTCTACTCCTTTGGTGGCCTCTCTCATAAAGTCCAGTTCACCCTTCTTTTCCCTTCTCCCTAGTGTCACTTATGTGATATTTTAATCTTCGGCCCTTACGGCTATTGCATTTGCATCTGGAGGAGGTCTTGTGATAGTCACAACTGTGTTTCCTCTTGCACCAGTCTAGAGGGCATGAACTATCTGTGCCTTCTTAGGCTTTTGAGCCTCTGTATTTCGGGCCATCATTTTGGCCAAGGAGAGTGGAACACTTGATGCGACTATCAGGGCCTTTATTTTTCTTGATTCTACCATCTATTGGGGTGGCTGGGATGGCATTGCAGTTTAGACCTGGGCACTAGGACTACCTTCAGAATCAAGCGGTGCATTCTTGAAATGTACAGTGCCATCGGTCTCTTTTCCTTTATTGTGTTCTTGTTCCTGCTCCTGCTCCTCGAAGGCCTCTGTATTTTTCATTGTGTTGGCATCCTCCTTTGTGATATCCAGAACTTCTCCTTAGGCATCCTTGTCACCTATATATTTAGGGAGTTCCTCATCCCTCCTAGCTTTAGTTGATTTGACATTTACATTTTCTGAGACTTCCTGGTCATTCTTCTACTGCTACCCTTCGGCTCCATCGGCCTCGTCTACTGGAACATTTTCCTCCATTGGAACATCTTTGGGAGGTGGGTAAGGTCTCTGGCCAAAGTTTAACAATATGGTCATTGTTACTACCTCACCAAATGTGCTCTGGGGCACTTGATCACTTGGAGTAACTGAAGGTGTCTGGAGCATGATGAATGGGGGTACAATTGATCCCGTAGGTCCCGTTTCCCCAACCATCAGCTACTCACCTGTGGGTTGCCTTGGTGTATCTTTGGTCCCTTGGAAAGGTGTCCTCTCCCACTTGGGCTCCTTTTGTGTTTCATCCTAGACCTCCTGCTCTGATACAAATTCTTCTTTCGGGACTTCCTTTTCTACGGGGATCTCTCCTTTATCTTGAGCGGTGATCTCTTTAACCGCGTGATCAATATCCTCATGCAAATTCATAAGTTCATCCACCCCAAACACATCATCAAAATCATTGTGTGGGGGAGGGCTATCAAGAATCTCCTCAAGTTTAGGGGAATCCAAACTGAGATCAATTGGAGGCACATCCGACATACCGGGGCTAGCAGTCATGCTTGGGGTGGGGGTCACCTTTTTCTTCTTCTTTCTTAGTAGTGGGAACCTGGTCTCCAAAATACTGGTAGACTCTACCTCGGAAAAATTCTATCTACTCATCATCACATCCAATGATGGGGATCCCACCAGGTGAGCAGACACCATTGGAGTTATGAGGAGACTGGAGGATATCTATGTGCTTATCTTCTGGCTGGCCAACCTTTCCAACTCCATTTGTTGTTATAGTTGTACTATTAATGGGGTTGGGCCCTAAGGAGGTATTTTAGTTGGGGTACCCTCTTTTTCTTTCCCCTTATTTGTGCTAGGTCCAGTGGCAGCGGAAGATGGAGCAATCTTTCAGACAATCGATCCCTTCTGGGTGCTTTTGGGACACACCTAGGCAAAATACTTATGATTGGCCTCCAAAATTGGGTGGCATACTCCCTCAATTATCAAGTCTTCTGGGGTGGCCCAATCCACCAGAGTGAGATCCTACTTGTCTAACCCTTGTCCTTTGTATTTTGGGTCCTCTTCAAAAAATTCTGAAGGTCAAGCGCCTTCATAAGTCCCTTGGACATCTCCAAATGTTAACGGGCCCAGAGATCAAAACTGTCCTGACAGTCCCCTGAAAAATCTTCAATATCTTCTTCATACAGTGAGGATGCTCAGGGAAGTGCCAAGGAAATATTTCCTAGAGGATCATAATTCTTCCTGGCATGGTGGAATTCCACCAGTCCTAGGCTCTTCAATTCACTATCTGCCTCCCTTGCTGCAGTGAGGTTGCACATATAATTTCCACACAAAAATGGGAAGGGGATGTTGATGACCTTCTTCAATGTGAAGAAGGCGTGTAGGTCTAGCATCTACTAGAAGAACTCTAAGATAATTATTCTCTCCCTGCAATACTAGGGAAGAAGATAGGGCTTCCCAGAGAAGCCGATCACCCGAATGTAGGTGTGGTGTTGGAACTAAATAAAATAGTGGTTGTAAGTACTGACTAAGTTCATCACCTCCTACAATAATTAGTACCTGGAGTCCTAAGTAAGTGTTAGGATATTTTGGTAAATGAAAGCATCATTTACCCAATAGAATTTTAGGAAACTGAGTTCCCATTGTACTTGGGGATAATGATCCCTTGGTGTTAACTAGCCCGGCTTGTTCCCAAGTTCACCTACTATTTCCAAGTATAGAAGATCTAATCTTTGTTGGGCTAGCACCCATAGCACATAGGATGTCATATAGAACTTAGAACTCTGGACGATGCCCTTCAGCTGCGTGTCCACATGGTTGGCTATAATGGCCACCTAGTTGAATTTTTGGCTGTGAGTGGTGATGCAGTAAAGAAAGTAGTACATCCACGCTAAGAAATCCTAGGCATGGGGCAATCTAAAGATCCTGCATAATAATAT
Organism: Thuja plicata; assembly: GCA_018584345.1. NCBI lineage: Eukaryota > Viridiplantae > Streptophyta > Pinopsida > Cupressales > Cupressaceae > Thuja > Thuja plicata. Next base: position 863,370 of record MU224144.1, read on the forward strand.
AATGCATGTCTAGATGGGCTCTTTCAAATCCCCACAGGGAATTTCCAACTTCATCCTTTTATGGTCCCTCTTCAAGGAATTCAGCCATTAACTATTGAGATATTGTCAAGAGACAAGGGCAGCTTCCTTGAACTTGTTCAACGATTTGGATCACTTGATGATGGTGGAACCCTTGAACTATGGAATCCCCAACCTTGAGGCAAAATTTGCAGTGTGCAGAGTGACAATTTTTTCTGGATATTGTAACAGTCGGGGATCGGTAAGCATGAATGTCCGAGTAGGTGCATTGTACAATGTTGCCAATTGACATATTAATTCTGGTGATTGCATCAAACAAGGAAAGTTTGCAGCCTTTATAATGCTAGAGGCAGCCAAATGAGTAGCCATATTGTCTCCGCCGGCCTTCAACCTGTAGATGCTTTGGATTAATCTTTGCATTTCAGCCCAAAGTCTGGGCTCTGTGTCTGTTATTTCTTGGACCTTGGAATCCACCTTGGATCCCATGAGAACACTCTCCTTCGGGTACTTGGAGGTGAGTGGTAGCTTCACTAGCATCTTTTCAACCTTGTTTTTGTAGCCGCCCGAGTGGAGGTAGTAGGTAGCTCTGGGCTATCAGGAGGAGTGATCACCTCAAACATCTCGATCATGCAATCAACAACCTGCAAGACTGGAGAACCATCAATACATGGTATAATAATAACAATTTATGCAGATTCCAGGGAAATTGTCACCTTGTCACGTCTGTCCAAAAAGTGTTAGCATACATCAAAATCCTAGAATATTTAAGATAAACATGAGCCAGATTCTAATACACACCTGGGGGCTCTGAGGTATTTGAACCGAATGACAAATATGGAATGAGATCCCAGGGACCTTGACACCCACAGTCTAGAAGAACTAGTCGTTGTCTCATCAATGTGACCAGTAGGAAACTATACTTGACTGAAGTGGGATGTCAAGTGGCCATGTGACAGGAGGTGTAAATAGCATTTAATGATGATAAGTGTGCTGACATGAGGGAAATTGAATGTGAGATGGGATGGGGTTTGAATGCTAACTCATGGGAAATCAATCCCACCATTAAGGTGACACAACATAGAGAGAGAAAGCCACCATGGCTCGAACTAGCGAGGTGCTGAGTTCAAAATGTGGCGACTCCCTCTCGACGAGCTCGACAGAATGATTCAAGAAGTGATGGAGCACAATGAGCCTATCAAGAAGGGAAGGATATATAAGGGGGTATTCACAGAAAAATATAGAGAGCTGAGGCAAATATACAGCATTTACAAAGTATTTACATAAAGTACAGAACTTACAAAGGCATGGAAGCCAACCTACAAAAATGTACAACATATACACTAAAATACAATGGAACAGAAGGTGGAAAACCTTCTGGCAGGGCCATCCCACTAATGGGAGGCAAAACAAGAACAAACTAGAAAGTGAAAAAAACTAAAAAAATGAAAGCGAAATCAAACACAACAACGAAAAGAAAGATGAAAAAAGAAACCAGAGGGACGGAAAGCGAGAGAACGAAAATGACAACCAACTTGGAAACATGAAAGAGGCAGAGAAGATGGACATAAAAGATGCTCTGCAATAGGTCCACCTTTGAATGATCAGAAGACAGCACCACAAATCAACATTCGATTAGTCACTAAGCACAAGGAGAAACTTCACTGTTTAATCGCCTTAATCACTTCAATATCACTTTGAATGCTCTAAGTGTTTTAATCATGGTAACTATGATAATGATAGGTAACTTCTATTTATACCCCTAGGGTAAGAATAGGTTGCATTTTTCTAACAACTCCAAAAACCTCTGGACTCTGGGCCCCTGGGACTCTTTACAATCATACCTTTTCGTGAAAGAAGATATGATTGCAAAGAATCTCAAATTCTAGAATCTAACTCTAGAGAGAAAAAACAAACTCTGGGCCTAGGTCTAGAGATACAAGGAAATAAAACAAAAGAAAGACAAACCTCGCGGAAGCAAAGCCCATAGGGAAAACAAAGAAAGCAAAGGAAAAACAAAGGAAGAGAAAAAGAGAAAAAAATGGGGACCCAATATTTTTCCTACAAAATGTAGGGATGGGTATGTAGGGCATAAAAAATGTTGACTATCTGGGATGAATTCCTTAGCACATTCGAGAATCACAGAATCTCTGGTTAGCAAAATCGGAATTAATCTTTACCTGGAGCATTTTTCTTGCAAAGCTCAAGGTGTTTGAGAAAATCCAGGCCATCAATGATTCATTCCTTGGTCTTTCATCAGTTGTGAAGTGTGTGATTTGAAAAAAAAAAAGTCAATGACCTCTGGGAGAAGCAGAGAAGAGGCACTAAGTAAGTCAAACCAAAATTGTCATATCTTGCATGTTTCCCCCAGTTACCAGAATTTCTCCATTCTTCAGTTTATTCTTTTTCTTTTCTTTTATGGGTGGGAAGGTGGTACTTATTTCACCATTAACCTTAAGCTTAGCTAATTTTAATGGTAGTACTTCTTTCACCTTTCCACCCACTTTAAGTTGCAAAATAGGAGAGAAAATTCTGGACCTGGGATACTTTAATGATTTTTAGACTTGGTCAACAAACCAGTACAATCGATCTACCCTCAGTGTGTCTGATTACTTGTTCTTTTGGTTTTGATTTACCTGATTTTTGGATTGTCAAGATGTGAATCAGATGAAGATTACCCATAACCTTTTATCATACTTACAAAATAACTCCAAAGTGTGAACCAATTCCACCATGCTAACAATAGATTCCAAATTTTTCAAAATGCAAAAGGTACTGTTCGAGAGACTAGATGTTATGCGAAGCATACCAGTCTACAAAAGAGAGGAAAAAATGCTAGGAACCTGGGAAAACAAAACAAAAGAAAAGAAAATGAAAACAAATAGAAAAGAAAGTGGTCCTGGAGGATGGCCAATAGACTATTTACAAGGACAAGGTACCCCCAAATGGAACACTGGGAAAGATATTTACAAGGAAGAACTTTACATAGAATACAACTCTAGGCAAACTTATCGCATTACTTACTCAAAATAGTGCTTGAGAAACTATCCATTAATAGGCAATGTGACAGCTTCTCCGGTCATGGTGTTGAGGTGATAAGTGTTTGCCCTACAGATCTCAGATATCAAATATGGTCCAAACCAGAGCCGCTGAAATTTAGTGTGCTTTCCCTTCTTTTCACCGACCTTGTTCCACAAGAGAACCAAGTCTGAAATTCAAAATGCCTTGTAGTAGGTTCTTCTTTCGAACCATTATTTTACTACTTCTTGGTGACACACAAAATGTTCAAGGGTTGTGTCTCTTTGTTCTTCCATCCGCACCAGATTTAGGAGCCGAACCTCCACGATATTGTCTTGGTTCTTGAATTCCTGCATGAACTGTAAAACTGGGATCTATAAGTTAATGGGGAATACTGGATTCTATCCATAAACTAGATGGAATGGGGATGCCCCCAGGGCTATCTTAATTTGGATATTATCCATCCAGAAAGTGAATCTCATCTTTTGATGCGAGTCCTGGGGGTTCTGTTCTAACAAGTGTTTGATCACTTCAAGTAAATGTTTGTTGGTCAATTCAGCAACACCATTCCCCTGGGGGTAATAGTTTCTGGAAAAATTTAGAGTGATCTTCCTTTCATAGGTCCATTCGATTAATTTCACCGAATAAAATTTTGGACGAATGTCACACACTATAGCAAAGGGCATTCTGAATCTTGTGACGATGTTTTCTTCCAGGAATTTTATAACTACATTTGTCATGTTGTTTTTACAAGGGATTGCTTCAGACCACTGGGTGTAGTAATCAGTAGTAGTTAGAATGTACTGGTGGTTGGCAGATGATTTGGGGTTAATTTACCTAATAAAGTCAAATGCCCATTGGGTGAAAGGTCTAGCTTCAAAGATTGGCTACAGAGGCATGGTTGGGTTTCGCTTATGATGTGCTGCTATTTGGCAAGTATGGAATCTCCTAACGTGAGTGTAGAAATATTTGAAGATATAGGGCCAATAGTATCTGGCCCAGAGGATCTGGTGTCTAGTGGCGTTAGCTGAGCCATGCCTAGTTCCAAACTATCCGTGAAATTCTTCAATCATTTTCATAGCTTGGTCCCTGTCTATACACCAGAGGTACACCCCTTCATAATTCCTACTAAAAAGCGTGTCATTTTTTATCATGAAGTGTGCACTTTTCAGCCACAAGGCATGATGTTCGTTTGGGGGTAGCCCCTCCGAGCACCTATTATTCAACAACAAGTATACCAGATTGGTATACCATGGGTCTTAAGTAATAGAATCCACTGTGTATGTTTGGCATTCAATCTTGGGAGTTCCTTCTGCCATCGCTCTATATAGTCCCTGGCCTCGAACTATCTTCATGGGTTGCATTTCTAGGTCATATTCTTGGAGGATGGCCATCCATTTCCCCTATCTTTCACCCAATTCACTCTGCATGAGCAAAGACTTAACAACTTGGTCCAGGATGATTGCGTGCACTTTTCTCTGTAGCATATAGTGTCAGAGTTTCTTCACATTGTGAATGAGAGCAAAGGCCTGCTTTTCCAATGGTGAATACTAGACTTTGGCATTATTGAAGGGGGAGGTCATGAAAGTTATTGGTTATTCTTCCCCTTTGACCTTATGGGTCAACATTGTCATGATAGAATGTGGTGAAGCAAAGGAATATATGTAAAAAGGGAGGGAATAGTCAAGACTGGCCAAGACTGGTGCCTCCATGATTGTTTGCTTAATCTAGGTGAACACCCACTTTGCCTCAGGACTCCACTCAATCTTAGTATCTTTCTTCATCATATCATTGAGTGGCTTCACTATCTCAGCGAATCCCATGATGAACCGCTGGACAAAATTGATCTTCCCAAAGAAAGATCTCATTTCCTTCTTGCTGTCGGGCATTTGTAAGTTTAGCAGCGCTTCAACTCTCTCAGGGTCAATGGATATACCCTTCTCGGAGACAATATGCCCAAGCATCTTCCCTTTAGTGACCCAGAATATACATTTCTTAGGGTTGAGGGATATTCCATACCAGCGACATCTATCACAAATTTGGGCGAGGTGGGTGGAATGATCACGCCTATCCCAGGAAAAGACGGTCAAATCATCCATGTAGATGATTATGCACCGCTTCACTAGGCCCTCAAATGCAATGTCCATAGCCTTCTGAAATGTGACCCTTTTGTTGACAAGGCCAAAGGGCATTCTCCAGTATGAAAACATTCCCCACTTGGTGGTAAATGTCATTTTCTCTCTATCTTCATACTTAACCATGACTTGGTTATACCCGGAGTACCCGTCTAGGAAAGACATCATTTGTGATCCATTCACGATTTGTGACACCTCATCCAACAAGGGGAGAGGGTGATTATATTTCTTGGAGGCCTTGTTTAAATTATGAAAATCCATGCAAAGGTGGATCTTACAACTTTTCTTGCTCACAGGGACGAGGTTAGCAACCCACGTAGTATGCCAGATCGAAAAGATGATCCGGGCTTATAGCAGTTTCTGTACCTCCTAATGAATTAGAGGCTCGATCAGTGGGTTGACCTGTCTTTTCTTTTTTTAGAAAGGCTTAGCATCAGGTTTAAGTGTGATAATGAGTCATGATAGAGGTATCATATGTTTTCAAATCCTCATAACCCCACGCAATTACATCAATGTATTCTCAGAGAATCGCGAGAATCTTCTCCTTCTCCTCTGGGGAGAAAGAGGTGCCAATGTGTATCATTTTCTCTTCACTGGGCTGGCCGATGTTGAATTTCTCAAATTTTCCTCCCTTAGAGGATGATGATATCTTTTCCTGGCCCTGAGGGTCTGAGTCAAAGATTTGTTCAAGTGCGACCATCCCCTTAGGGAAGGTGTTGGTTGGTAGGTCCATGATCCCATCATCTTCATCACCCTGTCCCATATCATCATGATCTCCCTCTTCCACTATCTGGTCCTCAAAAACACCAACATTGGCCATAAAGGCTAGGATATGTTGATCATCTTCAAAAACTTGAAAATGAGTGACATTGTCTGGGATGGACGGGGTGGGGATCATCTCAACGGAAAATTTCCAAATTCAGGAGCTAGCCATAGGCTCGAGTGTGCTGGCAAAAACAACAACGACATCCAAAAAGTATTTTCTTTTCCAGGGGATGAGTTCAATGCCAAAGGCATCAAAATCCTTGAGGAGGATCCGTTCCTGGTTGTGATATGCGGCCAGCCTTTTATCGTGGCAAGTGTATTGGCTCCAGACTTGCTTTATGATCAAATCTGAATCACCCAGCACCTGGAGGCAAGTGATTCCTTTCCTTAGTAGAAATAGGAGTCTAAGGACCAGGGCCTCATACTCTGTAACATTATTCATGTAGTCAAATTGTATCCTGTAAGACGTGAAGAAGGATTTTCCCCATGGGTTGATCAATTCCACTCTGGCTCCACAACCTTGCTTAGATCAAGACCCATCAAAATTTAAGGTCCACAAGTCATTTTTCGTTATATGGGGCTGGGGAGATGAAGTAGTCTTTGGATTATTTTTGGGGTTGTGGGGATTAGTTTCCTCTAGCTCTGATAGCACGTGGGTGAGGTTTTCCTCTGGAGAGATCTATGATTGAGATGCCTGAACCAGTGGCACCATAAGGGTGTTGCTAAGGGACTTACTAGGCCCATGCATGCTTGCTTTATGTTTCTTTTCCCAGAGGGTATTGATGTGTCAGGTAGCAGCAGAGAGGCAAGGCTCACACTCTAATTCTGAATGTTTCTGATAATGCACCTGGCACCAAGTGCTAGACAAGAGTGTAGCAGGGGTTGTTGCGCTCTCTTGTTAGTCAACCTCACCCCTTAGTTTTTCATCCAGGTCCTGGGTTCTCTAGGAGATTATGGGATCTTCCCCAAGGGTGAAATCAAATGTCAAGATTTCTAGGGGTCAGTACACCCCGGGGGAAGTCTCAAAGAAGAGGACTTCATTTACCCTCCTGACTTTGGTGAGGGCTTGTTTCATCCTAGGTTCACTTTCTACCTGGATGTTATTGAATTCTCCCTCCCAGGGGAGCCACAAGTGGGAAAAGTTGGTAGAGAAATACCCATTAAGGGACTTTGACCAGTTGCAACTTAGTAACATCCCATAGGTCTCTGGGATGTCCACCACTTGGATGTCAATTATGCTCGCTATCCTAGGGTCTTGGATGAGCCAAATCTGGATGTTCTTCAGCTCACCCACCATTTTTATAGCAGTTTTATCCATCTGGATTACCACGCTGTTAGATGGGGTGGGGCGAAATCTAAGCTTCTGGCATATGGATAAAGGCATGAGTTACCCAAAGCTCTATAATCCACCAAGAAATTGTGTATATTCTTCCCTTTTATGTTCAGCCCAAGTAGGAAGGGAGGATCTTCAGTGTTTCCCCAGAAGATAGCTGCATTGGCGTGATCAAAATTGACAATTTTGTGTGGGAAACTGACGACTTATAGGTTTCCCAAGAGCTTCAGAAGAGACTTCTTCTACTCAGGATAGTTCATAAAAACCTCCATCAAGGTCATGGAGGTGGTAGTTTTCTCTAATGCCTTTGTGATGTCAAACCTTCCCCCTGGGAATTGGTGGCTTCTCTCAGTCGGGTCCTTATCTTGATTAGAGTCAGGGCCTTTCAGAGGGATGGATCAATAATTCATGTTGTCTTGGGGAGGGGTGTCTTTGGGAGGTGTAGGTGTATAAATTGGTCCTTTACCAGCTTGACTTTGGGTGTTGTAGGGAGTCTATGGATTGGTGAAGGCATTGGCCTCAAAGGCCATAATAGATTCATCAAAGAACCCTTGTAATTTGGGTTCTTCTTTGTCTCCCTAGTTTTCTCCAAAGAAGAGGGTCTCATAGGTGAAGGCACCATGAGTGGGATCTTGAATAGGGGTTTCTGGGGGAGTAGGATCAGTATTTTTTTGCCTATCCAGCTGGGAGATCATGATGACCTTCTCCAGCGTGGCATAGTTCACCTCGGAATGAGAGCCTATGTCATGCAATCTACACTAGTTGGTCATGTTATCACTTTTTCTTGTAGAATCAATTATAATAGTAATGAATGCTAGACTCTCTAATACCTAATTTAGACTCTAACAGGGAAAATACTAATTAACAAGGATGAAAATCCTTCTACACTTTGGGCTCCATGTACCCAAGTGGGTACACCTTTGGTAGAATATTATCTTTTAGTAATTTTAACAGTGGATTAAGGATTTATGATCCTTGTTCTTTTTATGCCACCAGGCTTAGGAAGGCTAACCTACTGATTCACTCTTCAAGGACTCACTAAAATGAATTGTATTGAATATAATTAACTAGACATGTATTTGAGATAATAGAAAAATAAAGATTGATTAAAATTGGATTGATGATAACAACCACTTGTTAGCATTTTGGCCAGTGCCTAATCATGGGTCATAGAGTTAGAATAAAACATACACACATCAAGGATAATTAATGGAAATACAAATAAACCTCAGATGGAAATCCTTACAAACCATCCTCTCATCCTCATACCCCTATATCAAATTCCTGCATAAACCCTAACCCTCTACAATTATCTGCAAGATTCAAAACTCTCCTTGAAAGAAACTCACAAACAATGACATGGCTACCTTATAACCAGTATACTCAAAATGCCTTACAAATTGAACATACAAGAACTAAGAGAAAATGAAAAAATACATCATTGGTATCAAAATGGAGATTCCATTGTATTTCATTAATATAAGTTTGATATTAGTACATTCAAAAGACTCAAAACTGACATTCAGACACAATTCAGAAGTCTGCCTTGTAGTTTTATTTTTTACCATCCTTATTACAACATTACAAATTGCAACTTATAAACAACCTTATTCATCTTGGAATCCTTTTGGAAAATAAGGATGCAACAAGCTACAGATGACTAGGCTAGAGGACAAAATATAGTTTACAAATGAGACAAAATTTTAGGCGGATGGGATAAAAAATCTTTGTTATAATCCATGTAATATTTTGTCCTATGATTGCTGGAAAGCATGAAGTTGATCTGTGGTGGATGGGTCCTTGTCATCTGGAACTTTTCCTCTTGCTGATACAGAGGCCCCAATATTTGATTTTCTCAAACTGCTCAGCATCTTAGGTGTTTGTTGTCACTCTTATATTTACTATCTCATGCTATCAGGGCGACTATACCATACTTGCTAACCCATGTGGTGAACACTTCATCATTTGGAAAACTAAAACCTAGGACCTCATCCTTCTTGTTGTTGAATTCTTCCCAATCAACATTGGCTTTCTCAATTTTTGCCTCCCAGGATTCAAAAAATGCCTTGGATTTACTTAAAATGTCAATAGTTAACACAAACCAGCCAGTATTTCCCAACGTAACAATACTTTTTGTTTTGTTGGTTAGTGTTTCATTTAGTTGCCTTAGCCATAGGGCTTCATTCTTTATGTTCCCATCCTCTTTAAACATGTTGGGAAACATGTCATATCTATCCCTGGAGAATTCTTCTCTCAAATTTTTTACCCTCCTGATGACCATGTTCTTCTTGGTGTCCAAGTTAACCATCAATTTGAGACACTTGTGGGTGCTTGTCAAGATGATATCAATATTTTTCTGCTCCTTTAAAAGAGAGTAAAAATATTTTACATGAGCTGCCTTCCACTTCCAGTTATCCACTATCAGATCCCACTATTCCTTTCCCTCATCACGATTACTCAAGATGCTAGCAATCTTTTTTCCTATTAAATAGAGGTTAGAAAGGTTGACCTCACTAGCACACCTCTTGAGGTTGGAAAATATTTGGTCAAAATGATTTTCTTTCACCAATTCCTCAGCCTCTTTGTATGTAGGGGAGTCTTCAAGATCCCTTTTTCCCTCTTCTTATAGCCTTGATCTTTCACTGATCTACATATTTTTCTCAGTCTCTAGTTCTGATCTTTTGGCATCAATGGCTTCTTGGGTAGTGGGACTCAAAGGTGCATGGGATGGGGGATAGGTCACAAATGGACTAGAGGAAGAGGGTTGGTGAGGTTCCTGAGCATTACCCCCTGGGGCATTAATTGGATCTTTTGCTTACCCTCCAATACTGCTATTTTGTTATCCTTCAACAAGGATTTGACCTTTTCCTCATTGTAGGCTTTGAGTACAAATTCATATTTCTGATTCAAGTTGTCATAAGCCTCCTTTTCTTTCTCAGCTACCCTCAGGCTCAAACTAGCTATTTGATCAACAAGATTCGTTGCTTCAGTTCCTAAAGTATCAGCAACCCTCTTCACAATTAGGCTTCATGTATCCTCAATCTCATCACCTTCCTTACTTCTCCTCTTGTCCCTTTTCTTCAATGACCAAATTGCCAAGGTTCCATGGTCTTCACTAAACTGGGCACCAATTGATGTCCCACTAGTTCTCATAGGCTTTGCAGGCTTCCTAACAACATCAAAAATCACCGCATCTGCTAAATCCCATTGAGGCAGTATGAGAACTCCCTGCTTCTTAATCATTTCTCTACCCTCTTCAGTGGTGACCTTATCAAATTTAGATACCATTTCCTATTTGACTTCTTTCTCTACATCTTCCTTAGCAGAGTTGGGCTGGGCTTCTTTTATCTTTTGGCACTTATGATTGAATTCATTAGTATGGCATCTCCATAGAAATTGAATGACTACCCTATTTTTAATGAAATTGTCATTTGACAAGAATTCATCACTGGCTTGCTTGGTTATAGGATCTAACTCTCTACCTGTAAACTCTAGCATTGTGAGGTCAGTTGCTGTATGTTTAGGTGGCTCTAGCATCCCTTCTTGTAGCTCCTGAGTAGTGACAACAACTTCACCAGCATTCCTCAATTACACCAATTGCTCAGTAATGGCTTGGTCATCATATTGCATGGGGGATTCAGAAGGAGAGTACAATTCACCCTCTTGTTCTTTTGCTTCCACCCTTTTCCTTTTGGGAGACTCTACTTCTTGAATATTAACACTTGCTGGCCTCTTTCCTTTATGTTGAGCATTTTTGTTAGCTTTAGGTGTGACAGTAGTGTATCCTCTCCTTTTATATACTATATAATCCCCTGGTGGGACTATTCTTCCCAGTTGAAATTTGTTCAAGACAGCAAGAGCCTTCTCTAGTTCATTTTCCATTAACCTCTGCTTCTTCTCATTTAGGGTCTATATGATCCCCTCAAATAAATTCATAAGGGAGTCAATCTTATAAGACCATGGGAAAAATTCCTTTAAAGGATCATAAAACTTGTCAAAATTGCGTACAAAGTCCAAATACTTCTTTTACATCATCCATTTATCCTTCCTAACCTCCTAGACACCTAGGTCAAAAATTTTTCTAAAGATATCCTCAGGGTAGTTGAACTGATGTTCTAATGCCAAGCATTTATTCCTTTTTCTGAACATACCCATGATAAATTCTTCATTATCTGCACACCTGGATAGAGACGTGGCTAGATGATAAGGTTCAAAATATTTATCAAAGTGTGTCCATCCAACTTTGGTTATGATGAAATGATGGGCTCTGGTGAGGGTAGGGAAAATGTTTCCCTTCATCTTTCCAATCAGGGCTTCTTCCTGTAGCCCACCCAATTGCCTTATGATCTCTACTATTCTAATCTTTAGAGGGACTCTGTAGGGCAGCACATAAGGGGTTCCCCTGAATCCATAAACCCTAATCACTATAGAAAAAGGGTACAAAATTAAATCCCCCCAATTGCGAGAAATTTTCAATTCTGAAGCATATTCGATAGGCCTCAAAAGCCTCATCATCTCAATGTGGACCCTAGCATTTTGATTGCACAGTAGTGACTTGAGTCTAGTTGCAAAAACCCTATCAAATTAAACATAACTAGCACTCTTCCTATCCCATGACAGTTCAACACTCCACATCTGAACAGGCAATTCTTCATCACCCAGGAACTTAGTCAATTCTATTTCCTCCTCAAATAATTTTGCATCATGAGGGAATACCATCCCATTGGTTTATGTATGTTGTTGTCTTGAATTCCTACTAGACCCTCATGCATTTCCTGGGCAATATAAGATGCAATATCAAATACTAGTGATAGGTGGGGATGCAGAATTTGAACAATCATTAGCATTATATGGACAAGCATCGTCACATCTTCATCTACCCCCAAAAATTGGCATAGAGCACTATTCATTTTTCTAGCCTTGCCATTAAAGAGATCCAATGGGGTCCTAGGCCCTACTACAACCAAGTCCCCTATTTTATTGAAATATCCCTTCAATGCCTCATCTTTGTAGTACTCACTCTGAGTTTGGTATACTTCTTTAAAGTACTCAAAATCAATATCATCCATATGTACTGAGGTGTCAGTCATCTTGAAGATCCTTCTGATTTCATTAGCTGATACAGTTAATAGCACATTTCCCTGGGTATCCCTAACAACCCTAGCCACCTTATCATAAGTTTTTGCAATCAAAGTGAACAAATCAGTGTCCATAAACACACCAAGTGCTATCAATTTTCCTACATCTAACTCCCAAATGTTACAATCTGGGGTAGGGTCATTCATTTGGCTATAAGCTATTCTGAACAGAGTATGACCATCAAAACTAGTTTTAACAACTTTTGCCCATCTACCAGAACCATATAACCTATCTACAGTTTTGAAACGGGGATGTGGTGGAACTATCATTTTAATTTGAGTGGCATCTCCTATGGATAATGGTAGTTACTATAACAAATCCTCCCTAACATTTCTCTTTTGATAATCAATTTCTCCAGAATTCTCAACTCTAGGGGCCATTCTGAATCTAGGGCTTTTTTCAATATTAGATTTAAATTCTAAGACAAAAGTCCTAAAACCCTTTCTGAACTGCAAATCCCACTAACAACCTGAATGCTGGTGAATCAAAAAAGCTTACCCATTCTACACAGTAGTCACATGAAGCTAATTATCTCTGCAATCCTATTTTTTCTCAAATGACTTTGATGAATTATTGTGACTGCAATTTGACTTAATCAATTTTATGGCCACAATCAAATTAGTCTTTCAAATTGAATTCGACTGGAGTGGCCACATGTTCTATAATCAATTCACAAGCTTCAATTTCATGGCTTAACGACTCTCTGCAACACATTTATACAACTTTGAATTTGAGCCATAAATACTGGACATCATTTTCTGCATCTGATGGCTATCTTATTCTCACAAAAATAACTATTTACCCAGGACATGTGTCAACATCGCTTAATCTCTTACTCACTAGATGTCAAGTACTTTTCTTTTAAGCGACTGAGTGGACCGTTAGATTTAAAACAACTTAACTACCTTTTAAAATCTTGCCAGCTCTGACTATCTGGGTCCACCATCTGTCAGGTGTCATCACCACTTAATGGCTTAACCGATAGATGTTGTGCATCTTGGGTATAAGCCATTAAGCCCACCATTATATCTTTCTGAGCTTTAGTAACCTTTATGTTTTCTGCGACCGGACCCACATTATTTCCTGGACACGTGTCGCTACCGCTTAATGGCTTACTCATTAGATTTTGCGCATGTTTCTTTCAAGCCATTAAGCAAGCCGTCAGATTTTTTCACACTTTTCCACTGTTTAACTTAGAACCTTTACAATTTTTTGGCCCCACCAAGGACACACGTTGCTACCACTTAATGGCTTACTCATTAGATTCCATTTACTTTTCTTTTAAGCCATTAAGCAGGTCATTCAATCAAAACCAACTTGCTCACCACATAAGATAATGATGCAAAAGGGACTTTTTCAGCGGCATGACTTAGGAAATATTAAAGTGGTTAGGATAACACAATATTTTTAAAAAAACAACCCATTTAACATGAACACATGACTTGAGGTAACTTAAGTGACCGAAAAAGTAACATGAAAATAGAATCTACCAAGACACTTAGGGTTTTTTAGACATTTTCCACCATTTTCAACTAGATTAAGGGTAAGAACAAACTTTGCAGAGGAAAAAGAATAATTTTAACCCTGATTTCAAAGCCTTCAACACCACCAATAACAAGAGACCCTAAGAAATTTACAAGGCATATTTCAAACAAGAAATATCACCAATAGTGGCTCTCTCTGAGGATGTTTAAACACCAGGTTATAACAAGAACCAGAGATCTCTAGGGAAGCAAACCACAAACCAGACTAACCTAAAATTGGAAACAAACATACGATAGAAAGGAAACACACCTATACATATAATACACACTACTATGCATGGAGTAGAAAGGTTAATTAAAGAATTTTTTCAGGAACTATCCATGCACTGGAAATTCCTATTCTTCATCATCCAGACTCTTGAGGAAATAAGAATATTTTCCAAAGATCCGGGACATAACAAAAGGTCCTATCCATAGTGATTCAAATTTCTTTTGTTTTCCTTTATCTTCAACCCTAGTATTCCATTGCAATAAAAAATCACTAGGCAGAAACTTTCTCTCATCTGCCCTTCTGTGAAAAAGGTATTTCATTTTTTGTTGCAGTTTGATATTTTCTCTTTGGCTTTCTCTCCTTATTTCATCCAATTCTACCAACTGAACCACCCTTTCTTCCATGGGTTCAAAAAATTCCATTTCTTCATCTTGGATAAACTTGTAAATTGGGAACAAGTTGTTGACAGACATTCTTGACTGAACACCATAAACCATTTCAAAGGGATACTTTCCAGTGGCCTTCTTGACAGTGATCCTATCAGCCCAAAGGGAAAATTTCAATTTAACATGCCAAGCTCTCTTATTTCCCTCCAAGGTCTTTTTTAAGATTTGAAAAATGATTTTATTACTGGATTCTACTTGGCCATTGGCTTGAGGGTGGTATAGGGATGAATAGGACATAACAATTCCCATATTAGAGCAAAAGTCGGTGAATTCTTCAGACCTAAAGAACATGGCATTATCCATTACCAATTTAAGGGGAACACCAAATCTTGTAATCACATTATCCATCAAAAATTCAATAACCACAGTGCTTGTTTCTTTTTTGGTTGGGATTGCCTCCACCCATTTTGTGAAATAATCAGTTACTAGCAAAATCTAGCTATGGCCTCCACTTGATTTTTCAGCAAATTCTCCTATAAAGTCCATTCCCCACATAGAAAAGGGAGTGTCTGCTACCATGGGGTTTAATAACAATGCCCTTGAATACTTCATCTTGCTTGAAAATCTCTGAGATGGCTCACATTTCCTGACAAAAGTGTAAGCGTCTTGAAAAATACAAGGCCAATAATATCCAGCACTCAAAATTTTTATGGGTTGTTGTTCTAGTAGAATACTGCCCTCCAAACATTCCAGCATGCATTTCTTTCAATACCTTCTCTGATTGACCTTTGTCAAGGAATAATAAAAACATCCCATCTCTATTTTTCCAGAACAAATCACCCTACATCAAAACATATTTCTATGATTGCAGTTTCAAACTCCTCCTTTGGTTGTCATTCAAGTTATCTGGATATTTAGCTTTTTTCAGAAAGTAAACAATATTGGTATACCAGGGTTGCATCTCAATACTTGTCAAGCAGTTCTTATTTACACCAACATTGTTTACTTGGACCAAATCCAAATTTTCTTCTTTCATCAGCTTAGCCAACCCTAATCCCCTCACCAACTTAGTGATATGGATTTCTATGTCAAACTCTTGAAATTTATTTATCCATTTACATCTTTTTCCTGTCACTTCATTTTGAACAAAGATGTCCTTCACAGCAACATGAGGGACATAGGCATTTACATTTTCACACACCAAATAGGGTCTAAAATCCTTGACTACCTTCACTAGAGCATGAGCTTGTTTTTCCATCGTCTGATAATTTAGTTCAGCTGATTGCAATGATTTACTAAAAAATGCAATGGGCTGTGTTAGGGATTTTTCTTGTATGAACCACAATGCTTGAAATGTCTATT
This sequence comes from Thuja plicata, assembly GCA_018584345.1. Taxonomy (NCBI): domain Eukaryota; kingdom Viridiplantae; phylum Streptophyta; class Pinopsida; order Cupressales; family Cupressaceae; genus Thuja; species Thuja plicata. The sequence goes on from MU224144.1 coordinate 879,278, forward strand.
TGAACACTGTGCCTTCTAATACTGATTCAGAGACAAGAAAAGCCTAATTGCTAAGGACTGGATAAGGTCCTTCTTCATTTTTGAGCTCCACATATACTCAGGCAGGTTTTACCTCTTAATATTACTGTTTACACAGTATTTGTTGATGTGGACACTGATTAACTATGTATCTTTATTGAACCAACTTATGAATTATCTTGCAAATGACCAAGCATAACCAGATGCAAGATATAACCATACAACCAATAGTTATAAGCATAACAACAATCAGTGATACAAGGATTCTCATCCTTCTTCCTTTTACTGTAGGAGGGATAATCTAATAGATTCACTCTTCAAGGAATCAATAATATGGACAGTGTCCTGCTGATAGAGGTCCTTAACAAGTTCAGTTTATCTGTTCTTAGTAACAAAGTCTTTTAATTGATTTGGTTTTGATATATTGGAATATCTTAGACATAGATAGATTATCAGATTGTTTTCTGAACCAGTGCCTATCCTTTGGGCTATAGAGTCAAATATAAGCTAATATATCATAGAAATAAAACACAGTAAACTGTCTTAAAGTTCACATGCAATTCAGATAAATTGCCTTACAAGTTATCCTGTCACCTCAAATCTATTGTATCAAATCCTTAATCAAAGTAGTATGCTCCTTGAAATTACTTACAAAATTTAATTCTTTCCTTAAAATAAACTTGCAAATAATCAAATGGTTACCTTATAACCAGTATGTTTCAGAATACCTTGTAAACTTAACATAGAAGAGCACATACAAAGAATAAACAGACAGCAATAGAGGAGAGTAAAATTGCACTATATATTATTTATAAGATCCAGATTTTCATACATGAGAGATTACACAGCTTCCGGAAGATAGACAGAAACCAGAATATCTAAATTCTGTGATATATTATCTCCTCTCCAAAAATGTTCCAACATCAAAAGACCCTTAACTATTACAACTCTTATGCTATATATAGGTTTATGACCATCTTGGAATCCCTTAAGGATGCAACAAGCTTC
>MU224144.1:897191-932830 GCA_018584345.1 Thuja plicata
TCTAAGAAAACATCAGGAACAAGCAACCTAGCAAGACCACATGTCCAAGGGTTTGAAACAGGGATGGGCTTATCAGAATTCTTATAAAAATATGTGAAAAGAGAGTAACCTGTTGTGCCCAGGGTCATAGCATCTTGAATTTTTTTGTACTCCTCCACGAGGACACTAGCATCGGCCTTCTTATTCTGCGTTGAGCCTGGCAGAAGATGGAGAAACTCATCAGAGTAACTCAGTTTTCCTTTTTGTTCCTCTCCACTGCCTCCACTTGTTGAAGCGACGCTCACAGCTCTGCTCATATCTGCAACACCCTGAATCTCTTTTTTCTTACTGATATTGAAACAAATCTATCTCCAATATCAGTCATTTGTTCTGTGCACAATCTTCTATAATTTGGAACTTCTGATCACTTTGGATACACTACAAACTGCACAAAATATCACTCTCCTGAAAATTAGCAACTTGGCTCTGAAAACTTGAAAGCACGGTGAAAAAGAATGAATGCACTATCAACTCCTTATAGCCGTCATTTAGAGTACACAGCTCATAATTTAGAAACATCAGTTCTGCCATTAATTTGCCATACCGTGAACTTTGAAAAACCTAGCCGTAGTTGCTGAAGTTGACAGGAAATCAAATTTTCAAATATGAATCCTCAGAACAATCATAAAACATTTAAGAGAGCTGACATGTCACCTTCTGATTCATTGTCTATCTCACATCTCAGCTACCCTTTTTGCACTGTAATCAAAATACTGGCCTGTGATTGGTTGCCGAGTGATTCATAGTGTCACGTCAAGAAACTACCACCATTTTTTAGATTCTACAATCAGGCGACCATGCGACTGCATTAAGTCTCTTTGTAGCGGGCTTCTGTCTTTAACCATGGTTCCGTCTCAATACTTGGCAACAATTTGTTTTCTTAACCTTGGCTGACCCAAGTTATCATCTGGCGATCATGCAACATAACTAAAATCAAAGTCACGAGCACTTAGCGTTAACTCATCTTTCTTTCTGAGACCTGGCGACTAGCCGTTACCACTAACCTTTACGGTTGTCTCCTTGTCACTAGATGCTTAATTTCTATTTCAAGACTATGCGACAACCTTTAGTCACCTAGTCAGGAGATATTCAACTTTACCTTAACAGGTTATATGCACTTTTTCTTTTCTTCTGACGACTTCGTGACATACCCTAATTGCCAAGTCGGAAGGAATTTTTCCCTGGGGCACTTTTCTTTCCAGACATCGCGACCACCATTGGATCTTCTTCTTTTTTCATCTGACAGCAGTCGTTTAATCACCAAATAATCGGGCATACCCTTAAATTATTGCCAGACAGCGTGACTGAAGGGAAAAAACCTTAGTCTTGAAGTCACTGAATCCACTTCTTCTTTCTAGCGGTCAAGCGATAACCCACTTGCTTTATGATAGATGTCGCCCAATCATTGGTTCTCTTGCTGCATAACAGAAAACTGAAACATTATCCTGCTCTGGCGACATCCCGACTAATCATCACTGCAAACTTCAAATGGTTAGTCGCATAGTCTGAGCTGAAATCTCTTAACCGCTATTCTATTCCGAGACCACGCGACTGAAGGAAAACTTAACTGTTAGCTTTGGCATAATTTGGCGATAACGTGACATGAAGTAATCACGAAGTCTAAGAACCTTTTCATAACTATGAGAAATCTTTCATGATCACCCGACTAACAGTGGGTCCCATCTTTTACAAAGCTTATAACATGAAGATCTTGCGACTACCCGACTGAAAGAAATCGCTGAGTCTCAGAATGGTGAAGGAATATTCTATTTTTAAACGAGACTATGCGACATAAGGAAAAAGAAAATTCGGGAAAGCCAATGGAATATTCGGCTGGGATAACGCGACGAGGCAACTTAACTTATAACACATGCCTTAAGTGAATGAAAAAGGTAACGCTGAAACATAAGGCATGGCTTAGGGTTTTAAATTCATCGTTTAACACTTGGATAACTAGGGTTTTTCAGGGTTTTTTGCAAATTTGGCAAGGTTTAGACTTGAAAACCTAAAACAATGGTAGAGAGCAGGACAAAGAACGAGGAAACTAGCAAAAATAGGAAATACAACCAACAGGGTGCTCAAATCCTTCACCATCCTTCTGCAATAAGACTACTGCAATAGTATGGAATGAGGCAAAATTAAACAAAGAAAAGGGCTAAATGTAATCAGGGGATACAAGGATTGGTGCTTCTTGAATAGCTTGTTTTATTTTTTCAAACGCTAACTGAGCCTCTTGGCCCCATTCAAACTTCACATTTTTCTTTAGCAATTTGACAATAGGTTTAACCAGTTTTGCAAAGTTGGCAATAAATCTCCTAACAAAATTGATCTTCCCTAGAAATGATTGTATACCTTTTAAGTTCTTGGGAGCAAGTAACTTTTGGATGGCTTCAACCCTTTCAAGATCTATCCTCACCCCCTCCTTCGACACTATGTGTCCCAAAAGTTTCCCCTCAGTAACAACAAAGTGACACTTTTTTGGATTCAAAGACACTCCATATTCTAGTGCTTTTATCATGACCTTTTCCAAGTGATTGCAATGATCCTCTTCTCTTTTTGAGAAATCTATCAAATCATCTTGGTACACTACCATTAGAAAATGTAGAAGGTCTTTGAAGGATACATCCATAGCTCTTTAAAAAGTTGCACTAGCATTTTTTAGCCCAAATGGCATACGAGCATATACATATGTGCCCCAAGGGGTAGTAAATGCTATTTTGAATTGCTCAGATTCTTTAACTAGCACCTGATTGTACCCTGAGAATCCATCCATCATAGATAATAAATCACATCCAGTGAATTTATGCAACATAGCCTCCATGTTAGGTAGTCCGTAGTTATTAATTAATGAGGCTACATTCAAATTTTTGAAATAAACACACAACCTTATCTCCCCATTTTTCTTTCTTACAGGGACTAAGTTAGAGACCTAAGATGGATGTCTAATAGGCTTGATTATGCCTGCATCCCTTAGCTTCATTAGTTTTGTCTGCATCTTGGTAGCCAATAATGGATTGATTGGCCTTTGTTTTTTTCTGAATGCTTTAATGCCTTCTTTCAAAGGGACATCATGTTGAAATAAATCTTCTCTATAGGCTTTCAAATCATCATAAGACCAGGCAAAAACATGTTTATACCTTTTCACCAGTTTTATCAAATTCTGTCTCACATTGCTATCCAATTTTTTACCAATGTAAACTAATTGGGGAGATGTTTCAGATCCAAAATTAATTTCCTCTAAATCTCCCACCTTGGCATTGGACTTTTGAATCATATAGTTGTCATTTATGCTAAACATGCCTTCCAATTCAACTAACCCCTTGGGAATGTGATTAGTATCCAATTGGATGACTTCTTGATAAAAAATATACTCCTTATTGTCTACAATTGACACTAGAGATTCACAATCAATATTTTGACCATCATATTTATCTATACACTGGATAAACTTGAGGATATCATCATTATCCTCAAAAAATTTCCAATTATGAATATTGTCAGGAATTGCTGGCCTACTTTTTATCTCAACCACAAACATGTGAGTAAGAGTAGCATCATTATTTTTTAGGGCAACATTTGCCAGGAAATCTTCCTTTATGTTATTTGGTCTTTCTACCCATAAGATATTGAAATCATCAAATAATTTTATCCTATCCCAGACAACATATTTATATAATTTTAATCTTTCATCTTTAGCAGCATAATTTTCCCTAATCTAAGATATAATTAACTGGGAGTCTCCATGGGCTTTTAAACATTTAATACCATGCTTGATGGCAATATCCATTCCCAAGATCAAAGCTTCATATTCGGTAGTATTGCTTGTGCATTGAAAATTCAACAAGAATGAATACTTGAAAGCGATACCTAATGGGGAGATAAACAAGACTCCTTCTCCAGATCCTTCTTTTGAACATCCTCCATCAAAATACATTTTCCATAGCCCATTTTGTTGCAACATCAATTCATCCACAATTGGGTCAATGTTCTTTAGCTGTGGCTTGACTTCTTCAACAATAAAATTCTCCATATCAACATTCACACAACAATTTAATTGGTCAAGTAAAACCACCTCCACCGTAACAGATGATTTGGGTTCCCTGTACAATTTGACCTCATTCCCATTTACAGGGATAGTTGCATAGGATAAATCTAATTGCATCTTTCCTCCTACTGTTGCTTCCCATTCCCTTGATAAAACCATACCATAATATGGTTTAGTATCCACTACCACTATGTCCATTCTGTAAGTTACTTCAGGGAAAGTAGCAATTTTCACTTCAATATCCTTCAATGTTCCTATCATAGGAACTTCCCTATTATCCATAGCATAGTAGCTCCCAGCAGATGTAGTGACTTGGAGGCCTAATTCTTTCATCACATGATAAGGCATCACATTTGCTACTGCTCCAGAATCAATCAAGCAATTTTTTACCAAGATACTATTTACCATTGAGGTGGCATAGAATGGATCAAGAGATAGTGGTTCTTGGGTTATTATATTTCCAATACAAATATTAGAAAACTCCTTGCTCTTTCCTTTTACTTTCACTAGTGGACCATCTTCTCTGGTATCATTTAGTATTAAAGGTATCTCCTCATGATTAGGAACAAATACATCATCTCTCCCTTTTAATAGTGCTAGAGCAACTTCTTTATGCTCTTTTATTTCCAACATTTCCATAAGTGGGACTGAGACTTTCATTTGGGTCAAAGCACGTTTCATCTCAAAATGAGGCAATTCAGGGGGCATATCACTTACTCTCTTCATTTTCTTGAATTGATCATTTGGTACTAATTCTTCCTTTGATATCCCCCCTAGCATGATCATGAGAAGATCCTGCTAGCTTCCCACATTTATAATTTTCATCTTCCTTAGCATGAAAATCCTCATTTACTTGAGGAGAGTTCCTTTTGACATAAACAGGGGCAGACTTACCTTGAGCTGGTTGTACTATTCTATTTCTTAGGTTATATGCATTTCTCGCTTGATTAATTGATGCAACAGTTAAAGACCTCTTTTCTTCATCAGTAGGAGTCCTAAGATGAGATTGTGAACTATCATTACCCACTATGTTTATAGTTGCCTGTGAAACATATTCATCCTAATCACTTTGATAGGTTGGATTTTGTAACCAATTTATAAAACAATAATTATCCTCTGCACAAGAATTATAAGAGGATGAAGCAATATCAAAAATCCATGGATATGATTTCTTTACTATGAACATATTGATAGCAGGGCCTTCCTATTCTCTTTTTTATGTTTGGTCAAACAGAGCCTGAGCCACTACATATTGATAGGAAGAGTGTGGAATATTGCAAGAATCACACCAGGGAGTGTTCTCAACATAGTTGGCACTATTCCTTTTCAGGGGATTTGGGGTTTCTTTTTCTTTTGGGTTATCTTTCCCTTCAAGGACAGGTTTGCCATTATTTCAAGTGGTCTTGTAAGGATAATCTCTCAGGTTGTGCTGTTTGTCAAATATTTGGTTAGTATACTTATTATCTCGGTACCCTCCTCTATCATTCTTATCCATCTTGGAAGCAAGGTCTTTCACTGCACTCACCAATTTATCCATTGTATCATCTTCTTTGATATTTTTATTGGCTAATCCCTTTTCTTTCCAAAGTTTATTGTCTTCCCTCTTCCCCAATTTCTCTGATGCTCTCCTATTAATCTCAATGTCAATTGCTATTTTGTAAGCATCCCTTAAAGTAGTTGGGTTCTTATCTCTGAGAAAATAAGACATTTTTTCATCATCAGCATTGATATAAGTGGTAAGGCACACTTCCTCATCTAATCTTAAGACTTGGAACAATTTTTTCATGGCCTTTTGAAATCTACTATTAAAATCAACCATGCTCTCATTAGGGAAGTTCTTAATGTTATTAAACTCATTTAACATGTATCTAGAATTAAGATGCTCTTTATACTACTCCCTAAAAGACTTTACAAATTCATCCCAAGAGGTGATACCATCATTAGGAAAATTTCTAAACCAATACCTAGCATCTTCAGTCAAAGATTGAACAAAAAGTTTCATAATGACATCCTCATCTTCAATCTCAAAGTCAGTTATCTTATCACTAAAAGATTTTAAATTCTCCTCACAAGTAACAACATTATTTCTAGTGAACTTAGCGATCCTATCTCTTACCTCATTGGGGATCACATTAGGGTGACCAGGAATGCCTTCAAAGAAGAGAGCTTTGTATTTGTTCATGTGGACAGGCCTCCTTTGAAAATTCCCCAGCTTGTTGTTACCATTTGGTCTAGCAGTTCCTCCTTGATGTTGAACAGGTGGGGGAACACTTTGCTTGGGCTTGGCAGCTTGAAAACTTGGGTCAGGACCCACAAGTTGAGGAGCCACATTAGGACCAGAGTTTTGAACATTTGGGTTCTTTCCACACTTTTGGACTTTAGCAGCATCACCTTGATTTTTCACATCTAGATTAGCAAAAGGATTTAATTGTTGTACTCCTTGATTCACATGCATAGAACTACTTGCAGCAGTATTATTAGTAGCATTAAGCAAGGCTATCTTCATTTTCATATCAGCTGCAGTAGCCTCCAGTTCCAACTTTTCTAATTGTTTTGCCAAGTCGTCTTTAGCCTTCCTAGCTTGTTCAATGTCCAAATCAATTTGAGGTATTCCTTCAAGATTGGAAACTTTCTTCTTAGGCTCATTTATGCTGATACCAACAACCTTTTGTTTACCTTTGTCAGGGGCATCTTTGGTAGTCACTTTGAGTTGCACATTTCATTCAATCTCATATGGGAACAACTACCTAATGATAGGTCCCTCCTTCTCAAACTCATCCTTGTCAGTGTTTGATATTTTATTTGGGGCTTTTCTTCTCAAATCATTGAGGCTACCAAACAATTTTGGATTCAAACCTTTAACTTCTTGATTCAGGTTTTTAGTCTTGAGGTCATTCCTTCTAGTCTTAGCTAAGAGTTCTTCTCTTTTCAATAATAAGTCATATATCCTTTGCCCACATTTTTTCTCTACTTCAACCATTTATTTTTCTTGTTCTTTCTTTTTTTCTTTTTAAAGCCACAATCTCATCTTGCAACTTATCAGAATCATATGATGTTGTTTCAGCGGCAGAGGTCTCTTCTAATGGAGCAAGATTTTCTTCCATAGGAAAGAATCCCATGTCAGTATTTTTTCCATCCCTAAAGGGATCAAAATTGTTATTATCTCTATAAGCATCAACTGGTCCCATAGGTTCTGCATCTTTAGATGAAGATGACTTTCTTTCTAGAATGGGAATATCCATTCTTCCTTATGAGGCATGTTGGGAATCATGTTTAGATGCCCCTCTTTTGGACCATTGTTTCCTTTGAGGTGTGTGGAGCTCTTCTCCAAGATACTTTTCAGGATTCATTTTGGAATACGTTCTGGTATTTCTTTATCAGCTCATCTCACAAAATAAATAGATATTTCACTATGTTAATCATGAAATACTAGAATACACACAGGTTAGAGTCGCCACCTCTTTTTAGAGGACTAATATGTGCAAAGATCAAATGTCTTGTCCTACCTCATATTTCCTCTTATAGTAATAAGTGAATATGGAACTTTTCAAATAGAGTAGGAATGATAACTTCTCACCTGATAACTTCAAGAAAATGATCTTTCACTGCCCATAACTGTAAATCTTTTCCATTCAATGAATTTCCTCTTGAGAACAAGCAAAGGGCCAGATTAGATATTTTAGAGTTACCAACTATTCCAACTGAGACAAGATCTGTATCATTTTTAGAATCAAAACCTTCAAATAGTGTGCCATGACTGATAAGCAGGATAAACTCGCTTTAAACATTATGAGAAAAAATAGACTAATTCTCAATATTGTAAGGACAGATGCTTTCATGATCATGAATCTGAGAACATTGCAAATCCTCAGTAGAGTTGCCAATTTGTTAGCTCTTTTTCTTGTAGAATCAATTATAATAATAATGAATGCTAGACTCTCTAATACCCAATTTATATTCTCACAGGGAAAAGGCTAATTAACAAGGATGAAAATCTTTCTATACTTTGGGCTCCACATACCCAGGTGGGTACACCTTTGGCAGAATATTATCTTTTAGTAATTCTAACAGTGATTAAGGATTTATGATTCTTCTTTTTATGCCACCAGGCTTAGGAAGGCTAACCTACTGATTCACTCTTCAAGGAATCACTAAAATTAATTGTATTGAATACAATTAACTAGACATGTATTTGAGATAATAGAAAAATAAAGATTGATTAAAATTGGCTTGATGATAACAACCAATTGTGAGCATTTTGGCCAGTGCCTAATCATGGTTCATAGAGTCAGAATAAAACATACACACATCAGGGATAATTAATGGAAATACAAATAAACCTTAGATGGAATGCCTTACAAACCATCCTCTAATCCTCACACCCTTGTATCAAATTCTTGCATAAACCCTAACCCTCTGCACTTATCTGCAAGATTTAAAACTCTCCTTGAAAGAAACTCATAAACAATGACATGGCTACCTTATAACCAGTATACTCAAAATGCCTTACAAATTGAACATACAAGAACTAAGAGAAAATGCAAAAAGACATCATTGGTATCAAAATGGAGATTCCATTGTATTTCATTAATATAAGTTTGATATCAGTACATTCAAAAGACTCAAAACCAACATTCAGACAATTCAGAAGTCTGCCTTGTAGTTTTATTTTTTACCATCCTTATTACAACATTACAACTTGCTACTTATAGAAAGCCTTAGTCATCTTGCAATCCTTTTGGAAAATAAAGATGCAACAAGCTACAGATTACTAGAATAGAGAACAAAATACAGCTTATAGATGAGATAAAATTTCAGGCAGATGGGATAACAAATCTTTGTTATAAGCCATGTAATCTTTTATCCTATGATCACCTGAATGCTTGAAGTTGTTCTAAGGTGGCTGGGTCCTTGTCATCTAGAATTTTTCCTCTTGCTGATGTAGAGGCCCCAATATCTAATTTTCTCAAACTGCTCAGCATCTTAGGTATTTGTTGTCACTCGTATATTTACTGTCGCATGCTACCAGGGTGACTATACCATACTTGCTAACCCATGTGGTGAACACTTCATCATTTGGCCAACTGAAACTGAGGACCTCATCCTTCTGGTTGTTGAATTCTTCCCAATCAACACTGTATTTCTCAATTTCTACCTCCTAGGATTCAAAAAATGCCTTGGCTTTATTTAAAATGTCAATAGTTAACACAAACCAACCAGTATTTCCCAATGTAACAATACTTTTTGTTCTACTGGTTAGTGTTTCATTCAGTTGTCTTAGCCATAGGGCTTCATTCTTTATGTTCCTATCCTCTTAAAACATGTTGGGAAACATGTCATATCTATCCCTGGAGAATTCTTCTCTCAAATTTTTTACCCTCCTGATGACCATGTTCTTCTTGGTGTCCAAGTTAACCATCAATTTGAGACACTTGTGGCTGCTTGTCAGGATGATATCAATATTGTTCTGCTCCTTTGAAAGATAGTAAAAATATTTTACATGAGCTTCCTTCCCCTTCCAGTTATCCACTATCAGATCCCATTGTTCCTTTCCCTCATCATGATTAGTCAAGATGCTAGAAATCTTTTTTCCTATCAAATAGAGGTTAGAAAGGTTGACCTCACTAGCACACCTCTTGAGGTTGGAAAATATTTGGTCAGAACACTTTTGTTTCACCAATTCCTCAGCCTCTTTGTATGCAAGGGTGTCTTCAAGATCCCTTTTGCCCTCTTCTTCTAGCCTTGATCTTTCACTGATCAACCTATTTTTCTCAGCCTCTAGTTCTGCTCTTTTGGCATCAATGGCTTCTTGGGTAGTGGGAATCAAAGGTGCAGGGGATGGGGGATAGGTCACAAATGGACTAGAGGAAGAGGGTTGGTGAGGTTCCTGAGAAATTACCCCCTCAGGAATTAATTATATCTTTTGCTTATCCTCCAATACTGCTATTATGTTATCCTTCAACAAGGATTTGACATTTTCCCTCATTGTAGGCTTTGAGTACAAATTCATATTTCTGATTCAAGTTATCATAAGCCTCCTTTTCTTTCTCAGCTACCCTCAGGCTAAAACTAGCTATTTGAACAACAAGATTCATTACTTCAGTTCCTAAAGTGTCAGCAACCCTCTTCACAATTAGGCTTCCTATATCCTCAATCTCATCACCTTCCTTAATTCTCCTCTTGTCCCTTTTCTTCAATGACCAAATTTCCAAGGCTGCATGTTCTTCACTAAACTGGGCACCAATTGATGTCCCATTAGTGCTCATAGGCTTTTCTTGCTTCCTAACAACATCAAAAACCACTGCATTTGCTAAATCACATTGAGGCAGTATAAGAACTCCCTACTTCTTAATCATTTCTCTACCCTCTTCAGGGGTGACCTTATCAAATTTGGATACCATTTCCTATTTGACTTCTTTCTCTACATCCTCCTTAGCAGAGTTGGGCTAGGTTTCTTGTATCTTCTGGCAATTATGATTAAATTCATCAATACGACATCTCCATAGAAATTGAATGTAGTTTTAATGAAATTGTCATCTGACAAGAATTCATCACTAGCTTGCTTGGTTATAGGATCTAACTCTCTACCTATAAACTCTACCACTATGAGGTCAGTTGCTGTATGTTTAGGTGGCTCTAGCATCCCTTCTTGTAGCTCCTGAGTAGTGACAACAACTTCACCAGCATTCATCAATTACACCAATTGCTCAGTAATGGCTTGGTCATCATATTGCACGGGGCATTGGGAAGAAGAGTACAATTCACCCTCTTGTTCTTTTGCTTCCACCCTTTGCCTTTTGGGAGAGGGTACTTCTTGAATATTAACACTTGCTGGCCTCTTTCCTTTATATTAAGGAGTTTTTTCAGCATTAGGTGCGACAGTAGTGTATCCTCTCCTTTTATATACTACATAATCCCTTGGTGGGACTATTCTTGCCTGTGGAAATTTGTTCAAGATAGCAAGATCCTTCTCTGGTTCATTTTCCATTAACCTCTGCTTCTTCTCATTTAGGGTTTGTATGATCCCCTCAAATAAATTCATTAGGGAGTCAATCTTATAAGACCATGGGAAAAATTCCTTTAAAGGATCATAAGACTTGTCAAAATTATGTATAAAGTCCAAAGACTTCTTGTACGCCATTCCATTTCTCCTTCCTAACCTCCTGAAAACCTAGGTCAAAAATGTTTCTGATGATATCCTCAGGGTAGTTGAACTGATGTTCTAATGCCAAGCATTTAGTCCTTTTTCTGAACATACCCATGATAAAGTCTTCATTATCTGCACACCTGGATAGAGACATGGCTAGATGATAAGGTTCAAAATATTTATCAAAGTGTGTCCATCCACCTTTGGTTATGATGAAATGATGGGCTCTGGTGATGGTAGGGAAAATGTTTCCCTTCATCTTTCTAGTCAGGGCCTCTTCCTGTAGCCCACCCAATTTCCTTATGATCTCTACTATTCGAATCTTGAGAGGGACTCTGTAGGGTAGCACATAAGGGGTTCTCCTGAATCCATAAACCCTAATCACTGTAGAAAAAGGGTACAAAATTAAATACCCCCAATTTTCATAAATTTTCAATTCTAGGGCATATTCCATAGGCGTCAAAAGCCTCATCATCTTAGTGTGGACCCTAGCATTTTGATTGCATAGCAGTGACTCAAGTCTAGTTGCAAAAACCCTATCAAAATAAACATAAATAGAACTCTTCATATCCCATGACAGATCAACACTCCACATCTGAACAGGCAAATATTCATCACCCAGGAACTTAGTAAATTGAATTTCCTCCTCAAACAAGTCTGCATTGTTGAACAAGAACATATGCATCATGAGGCAATACCATCCCATTGGTTTATGTATGTTGTTGTCTTGAATTCGTGTCAAACCCTCATGCATTTCCTAGGAAATATAAGATGCAAAATCAAATACTACTCACAGGTGGAGATGCAGAATTTGAACAACCATTAGCATTATATGGACAGGCATCATCACATCTTCATCTACCCCCAAAACTTGACATAGAGCACTGTACATTTTTCTGGCCATGCCATTAAGGAGATCAAACTTGAAAGGTTCTGGGGTCCTAGGCCCTACTACAACCAAGTCCCCTATTTTATTGAAGTATCCCTTCAATGCTTCATCTTTGTAATACTCCCTCTGGGTCTGGTATAATTCTTTAAAGTACTCAAAATCAATATCATCCATATGTACTGAGGTGTCAGTCAGCTTGAAGATCCTTTTGATTTCATCATCTGATACAGTTACAACACATTTCCCTGGGTATCCCTAACAACCCTAGCCACCTTGTCATAAGTGTTTGCAATCAAAGTGAACAAATCATTGTCCATAAAAACACAAGGTGCTATCATTTTTCCTATGTCTAACTCCCAAATGTTACAGTCTAGGGTAGGGGAATTCCTTTGGCTATAAGCTATTCTGAACAGAGTAAGACCATCAAAACTAGTTTTAACATCTTTTGCCCATCTACCAGAATCATATAACCCGTCTCCAATTTTGAAACGGGGATGTGGTCGAACTATCATTTTAATTTGAGTGGCATCTCCTATGGATAATGGTAGTTTCTGTAACAAATCCTCCCTAACATTTCTCTTCTGATAATCAATTTCTCTAGAAATCTCAACTCTAGGGGCCATTCTGAATCTAGGGCTTTTTTCAATATTAGATTTAAATTCTGAGACAAAAGTCCTAAAAACCTTTTTGAACTGCAAATCCCACTAACAACCTAAATGCTGGTGAATCAGAAAAGATTACCCATTGTGTACAGTATTCATGTGAAGCTAATTATCTCTGCAATCCCATTTTTTCTCAAATGACTTTGATGAATTATTGTGACTGCAAGTCGACTTAATCAATTTTACGGCCTCAATCAAATTAGTCTTTCGAATTGAATTAGACTGGAGTGGCCACACATTATATAATCAATTTGAAAGCTTCAATTTTGTGGCTTAATGACTCTTTGCAACACATTTTAACAACTTTGAATTTGATCCATAGATTCTGGACATCATTTTCGGCATCTGACGGCTATCTTATTTTCATGAAAACAACTATTTACGTAGGACATGTGTCAACACCGCTTAATCTCTTACTCACTAGATGTCGAGCAGTTTTCTTTTACGTGATTAAGTAGACCGTTAGATGTAAAACAACTTAACTACCTTTTAAACTATTGCCAGCTCTGAGTATCTGGGTCCACCATCTTCTAGGTGTCATCACCGCTTAATGGCTTAACTAATAGATGTTGTGCATCTTGGGTATAAGCCATTAAGCCCACCGTTAGATCTTTCCAAGCTTTAGCAACCTTTATGCTATCTGCGACCAAACCCACATTATTTCCTAGACATGTGTCACTACTGCTTAATGGCTTACTCGTTAGATTTCATGCACTTTTCTTTTAAACCATTAAGCAAGCCGTCAGATTTTTCACACTTGCCCACTATTTAACTTAGAATCTTTATGACTTTTTGGCCCCACCAAGGACACACATCACTACCGCTTAATGGATTACTCATTAGATTTCATTTAGTTTTCTTTTAAGCCATTAAGAGGGTCATTCAATCAAAACCAACTTGCTCACCACATAAGATAATGACGTAAAAGGGACTTTTTCAGTGGCATGACTTAGGAAATATTAAAGCGGTTAGGATAACACAATCTTTTTTAAAAAGCAAGCCATTTAAAGTGAATACATGACTTGAGGTAACTTAAGTAACTGAAAAAGTAACATGAAAATATAATTTGCCAAGACACTTAGGGTTTTTTAGACATTTTCCACCATTTTCAACTAGGTTAAGGGTAAGAAAAAACTTTGCAAAGGCAAAAGAATAATTTTAACCCTGATTTCAAAGCCTTGGACACCACCAATGACAAGAGACCCTAATAAATTTACAAGGCACATTTCAAATAGGATATAGCACCAATAGGTCAGGGGTTGGAGTTCTATAACTGGCGTGAAATGGGAAGGTCCAGCACTACCTTGACTGGTGTTTTAGTTTAGAGGAGATCCTCCAGTGTTAGCATTGTCTTTCAATTGTTGTTGGCTGGGCCAAGGCCCGTTGTTGTAATTTATTCCTTCGGTATTGGTATTTCATTGGCCAGAGAAGATGTTTCCCCTGTGGGAACTGGAGTTGTGGGGTGTGAAGGATCTTGCCTTCAGCTGTCCCATGTCCATAGTCATTGAGGACAATAATCGCCAGAGGGATTCGACCTCGGCGAACAGCTGGGTGTTCGTGTCACAATGTGGCAGTTGTTGTTGTTGGTTCTTGGGAAAAGGTGCAGTGTTTAGTAGAGTTGAGGGTGGAAATCCTCTAGCCATGAATGACTGGAAGAAAGGCACTCTAGAAGGTTGTGTCTATGGTTGTTGTGTTTTTTGTGGCTGGTTACAGGGAACAATTTCCAGACCCAGTATTGTCTGTGTTTGTGTTGGATATATGTTTTTGGCCTGCTAGTCTATCGGTGGTGGTGGGGGATTCATGGCCATCGCAAGGGCACCCATTGCCTAATTGGGGATATATCCCCCAGTGTAAGAAGTTCCACCGGGTATCATGTTGAAAGGCATGCTCTACCCAATCTCACCCGGAGATTTGTTAAGACCGCGGGACAACTCCAAGGATAGGTTGTAAACTTTTGCTAGAGTGTCCCATTCAATAGGGGTGGTGGTTCTCCATAGGAGAGTGGAAAAAAAGGGGTCCATCATGTTCAGGTATGTCTAGATGGTTACATTCACAGATGGGATGAAAGGACCCATGCATTGCTTCAAGGCACATTGGAACCTATGATTGAATGTTGCAAGGGGCTCATTCGGTCCTTCCTAATGGAGATGAACTGGCTGTGGGACCATGTTGGGTCCATGTGTACACCAAAGGCTGCCAAAAAGGCATCTTCCATATCTTGCCAACTGTTGATGGAGTTGACGGGCAGGTTGAGGTACCAGTTCAACTTGTTCTGTCCCAGGGAAAGAGGGAACATCTGGGTCACAACATCTTAATGTTGGATCCGGTGTCAGTTCATGGCATCTCTATATGCCTACAAATGTTTTTCTATGGTTCATTAGCCTAAGTGCTCATATCAGGGGAAAATATTTTCTGGGTGAGCAGGTAGATCGTTGGTTACACCCAAAAAATTTCCATCGAGGACCCTTTGTTGCCAAAGTTAGCAGCCATCGGGGGTGTTGAATTTTTTTGAGGCTGAATGTTAATCCCCAGGATTGCTTGGGAGACCTGGGTATTCTAAGACGTAGTTGATCCCCAAACAATGTTAGTTGGCTTGGAATTTGGGGTTTGCTTCTTTTGAGTGGGAGGCTCAAGTTTGACAAACCTTTTAGGATTGGGGGCTGATCTAATGATTCTTTTAAATCGAGCTGGTGAAAATGATCCAATCCGACTAAAGGTCTGCTTCCTCAAACTAACGCTTGGGGAACCTTTCAGTGATGTAGAATATAAATCCTCAGAGGGGGACAAGCTCATGCCCTCCTTCTAGCACCAGTTTCTATTGACAGGACTTTGTGACCCGGTCTGCCAATAGATGTAAGTTGTCACCGGGTACTGGGGTACCGGCCAACTTCACCTGTAAAGGTTATCTTGAGAAATGAGATTCTCAGAGCCTTCAAGTACCTAATATTTGGGTCTCAAAAGTGTAGAGGCTCAATTGGGAGTGTGACTATTTTGTTTGGGGGGATAGCTGGTTATCTCATCTCATCTACTCCATGGATTTAGGTAAGTGAGGTTTCCTGCAAGCATTATCTAGTTACCAAATAACTTGAAAAGATACGTCAAGGTTAGAAGTATTCCATCTACTTATAGTTTATGCAAAACATTCAAAACATCAGCCATGCTCTAACATGATACACTAAATACTAAATAAACATAGAACCAGTAGGTCATACTTATCCAATAGCGAGGGAAAAGAAGGTCGTTAATCTACTTAAAACATTAGAGCAAGGGACATAAGGACCATATAGCACAAAAAGAATGTTAATCTAGAGATTAGAATGGTAACAACATCATTGAGAGAATCCTTCCTTCTTCATTAACATGTTTCCAGCTAGAACTGGTGCGTACAATAATGGCGGCTCCAAGGGAGCATCTAACTATTGAGAGCTTCTAACAACTAAGGAGCATTGAGCACTACAACTAAGAACTAAAAACTGAAAGTGCTATAGCTATGGACTACAAAATCATCAATTTTGTCAACCCTTTGAATGAGGTCAGACTTATTATTTATACACAAGCTTTCCCTAAAATTAACCTAACTTACTTTACACTTAAACAATATAATACAATTTCTGGTAGCTGGTACTACCTGCGCCACATTACAAAGACCTCGAGATGGAAAAGGTCTGACATGTCAGAAGAATAAGACAAGAAAGGAAGAGTGGAAGAATCGGCCCCGAGAAGAGAGCTACAGGGAGAAAAGAAGAAATTTGATCCCCTAGGGATCGAGGCTACATGCCTCATCAATGGAAAAGTGGCTCCCTATCTCTGATGCTCCAGGTGTTATAATGGAGCGGTGCTTGGGAAGACCACCTGTCAGAACCTTCTTGTTGAGCTGATGTGCCTTGATAGAGTTACCCACCTTCTGACACCCTTATTAAATAATTTGAAAGTGACCAGTTAGCCTTGGGATCTAGGACACAAGTCACTTTAAAGAATTCAAGAATATTGGATCTAGAATTCTAGGATCCAGAAACTTGTGCCCCCAAAGAATAAAGAATACAACATATGCATGGTCAATGGAATTCTTTGGACTCTGGAGAACCTTATCATTCCTTACTATTTTTGAATGCTTCTAACACTTGGCTTACACCTTCCTCATCTATGTTCCTAATGTTGTCCCATCGACTATGAACATCCTCTTAATTTTCCTCAACCTCTCCGGCCTCATTCCAGAACTCATCTACCATCTTCACAGCATCATGTGCCTGGATCATCATCTTGGATAATCTTGATAACCTACCCTGGTCAAAATCTCTAGAAACTGAATATAGGGACTCCATTCATTCATTAAATTTTCTTAGGATGTAGTCCATTAGGGTGCACGTCCCAGTGGTGAAGGGATTGAATTGCGATAATCTGACCATGAATGCCTGAAATAGGCCCAAGGCATATTGAGCTACGGTCACCTTTTCTTTTAGGGCCTTCACCAGTTCCTTGTATACAAGTCTAGAGTACTAGGCCTATAGGGAATCATATGATTCTTCTCCCAAAATTCCTGCCTTTTTGGCGGCTTCTTCTCAAACATTGCAAATTTATTTCAACCCCGCCTTCCACTTTTCATATTTCTCTAAATCTTGCTCCCATACAAGACCAGAGCCATTTTCTTGGCTGATGAGAATATTGAATTGGTAAAGATCTAGGATGGACATCACTAGAAATTTTCTAATGGCCGCTATCTGCTTGGTGGCCCACCCATCCACGGCCTACACTTTCTTCTTCATGGCCCGGAGAGAATCCACATCACCCTGTATGAGCAGCAATCCAGAGGAAGAGGTTTCTGGGTGGATATCGTCCAAAGGCTGTGTAAGTTATGCCAAAAGTGTGAGGAGAGTGGCATTGGTCTCCCTTTTTTCCTTTAACTTTTGGCCCCATTTGATGTATCATGCCTCTACTGCTTTGGTGGCCTCTCTCAGCAGGTCCAGTTCACCCTGCTTGTCCCTTCTCCCTAGTGTCACTTCTATGATGTTGTAATCTTCAACCCTTACAACCTCTACATCTACATGTGCATCTAGAGGAGGTGTTGCAATAGTCACAAATGTGTTTCTTGTTGGACCAGTTCAGAGGGTGTGAACTATTTGTGCCTTCTTAGGCTTCTGATCCTCTATATTTTGGGCCATCATTTCAACCAAGGAGAGTGGAAAACCTGATGTGACTTTTTGGAACTTTCTTTTTCTTGATTATACTAGCCATCAGGGTGGCTGGGATGGCTCTGCAATTAAGACCTGGGAACCTAGAATACCTTTAGAATCAGGTAGTACATTCCCAGAATGTATAGTGCCATCAGGCTCTTTTCCTTTATCCTATTCCTATTCCTACTCCTACTCCCTGGAAGCCTCTATATTTTCTATCGTGTTGTCATCCTCCTTTGTGATATCCATAACTTCTCCTCTGACATCCTTGTCACCTATATATTCAGGGACTTCCTCATCTCTCCTAGCATCAGCTGATCTAACATTTACAATTTTTGGAACTTCCTGATCATTCTACAGCTGCTTCCCTTTGGCTCCATCGACCTCGTCTGCTAGAACATTTTCCTCCATTGGAACATCTTCGGGAGATGGGTGAGGTCTCTAGCCAAAGTTTAATAATGAAATTTCTATTACTACCTCACCAAATATGCTCTGGGGTACTTGATCACTCAGAGTAACTGAAGGCATCTAGATCATGATGAATGGGGGTACGGTTGATCTCGTAGGTCCAGTTTCCCCAACCATCGGCTGCTCACCTGTGAGTTTCCTTGGTGTATCTTTGGTCCCTTGGATCGGTGTCCTCTCCCGCTCAGGCTCCTTTTGTGTTTTATCCCAGACCTCCTTCTCTGATGCAAATTCTTATTTCAGGATTTCCTTTTCTGTGGGGATCTGTAATTTATCTTGAGCGGTGATCTCTTCAACCACGTGATCAATATCCTCATGCAAATTCATGAGTTCATCCACCCCAAACACATCATCAAAATCATCATGTGGGGGAGGGCTGTCAGGAATCTCCTCAAGTTTAGGGGAATCTAAACTGACATAAACTAGAGGGACATCAATCATATCGGGACTAGCAGTCATGCTTGGGGTGGGGGTCACCTTTTACTTCTTTTTTCTCAGCAGTGGGACCCCGGTCTCCAAAATACTGGTAGACACTGCCTTGGCAAAAGTCTGTCTACTCATCATCATAGCCAACGATGGGGATCCCATTGGGCGAGTAGACACCATTGGAGTTACGAGGAGATCGAAGGATATCTGTGTGCTTATCTACTGGCTAGCCAACCTCACCAACTCTATTTGTTGTTGTAGTTGTACCATTAAGGGGGTTGCGCCCTAGGGAGGTACTTTAGCTAGGGTAACCTCTTTTTCTTTCCCCTTACTTGTTCTAGGTCTGGAGGCAATGGAAGATGGAGCGGGCTTTCAAATAATAGATATCTTTTGGGTGATTTTGGGACACACCTGGGCAAAATACTTATGATTGGCCTCTAAAATTGGGTGCCATACTCAATCAATTATCAAGTCTTATAGGGTGGCCCAATCCACCAGAGGGAGATCCAACTTGTCTAACCCTTGTCCTTTGTATGCTGGGTCTTCTAATAGCCTATCATCTAAAAAACCCTTTGGAAAAGTCTGAAGGTCAAGCGCCTTCATGAGTCCCTTGAAAAGCCACAAAATTTGATGGGCCTGAATATCAAAACTATCCTGACAGTCTGCCCAAAAGTCTTTAATATCTTCTTCATGCGGCGGGGATGCTCAGGGAAGTGCCAAGGCAATCTTTCCTAGAGGATCATAATTCTTCCTAGCATGGTGGAATTCCACCAGTCCCAGGCTCTTCAATTCACTATCTGCCTCCCTTGCTGTGGTGAGGCTGCATATATAATTCCCACATGAAAATGGGAATGTGACGTTGATGACCTTCTTCAATGTGAAGAAGGCGTGTAGGTCCATCATCTTCTGGCATAACTCCAACAGAATGATTTTGTCCCCGCAATACCGGGGAAGAAGATAGGGCTTCCCAGAGAAGTCAGTCACCCAAATGTAGGTGGTGTTGGAACTAAATAAAATAGTGGTTGTAAGTACTGACCAAGTTCATCGCCTACTATGATAATCGGTACCCAGAGTCCCGAGTAAGTGTTAGGATATTTTGGTAAATGAAAGCATCATTTACCTGACAGAAGTTTAGGAAACTGAGTTCCCATTGTACTTGGGGATAATGATCCAATGGTGTTAACTAGCCCAGCCTATTCCCAAGTTCACCTACTTTTCCCAAACCTATAAAACCTGGTCTTTGTTGGCCTAGCACCTATAGCACATAGGATGTCATATAAAACTTAGAACTCTGGACAAAGCCCTTCTGCTGCATGTCCACATGGTTGGCTATAATGGCCATCTAGTTGAAGGTTTGGCTGTAAGTGGTGATGCAGTAAAGAAAGTAGTACATCCACTCGAAGATATCCCAGGCATGGGGCAATCCAAAGATCCTACATAAGAATATAATGCCCGGCTGGATGGGCTCTTTGAAATCCCCACGGGGAATTTCCAAATTCATCTTGTTATGGTCCCTCTTCAGGGACTTGAGATATTGGCTATTGAGATATTGTCAGGAGATAAAGGCAGCTTCCTTGAACTCTTCAACAATTTGGATTGGTTGATGATGGTGGATCCCTTGAACTATGGAATCCCCAGCCCTGAGGAAAAAATTGTCACTTCCAGAGTGACAATTGTTGCTAGATATTGTAACAGCTGAGGATCAACAAGCAGGATTGTCTGAGTAGGTGCATTGTATAATGTTTCTATTTGACGTATTAATTTTGGTGATTGCACTAAACAAGGAAATTTTGTAGCCTTTATAATGCCGAAGGTGGCCAAATGAGTAGCAATACGGTCTCTGCTGGCCTTTAACCTGTAGATGGCTTGGATTAAGCCTTGCATTTCAGCCCAAAGTCCAGGCTCTGTGTCTATTATTTATTCAAACTTGGAATCCATCTTGGATCCCATGAGAATGCCCTCCTTTGGGTACTTGGAGGTGAGTGGCAGCTTCTCTAGCATCTTTTTCGCCTTGGTTTTTGTAGGCAACCAAGTGGAGGTAATAGGTAGCTCCGGGCTATCAGGAGGAGTGATGACCTCAGACATCTCAATCATGCAATCAAAAACTTGCAAGATCAGAGAACTGCCAATACATGGTATAATAATAAGAATTTATGCAGATTTTGGTAACTATGAAAATGACAGGTAACTTCTATTTATACCCCTAGGGTAAAAAATGGGTTGTGTTTTTCTAACAACTCTAGAAACCTTCAGACTCTGGGCCCGAGGACTCTATGAAATCATACCTTTTCACAAAAGAAGACATGATGGCAGAGAATCCTAGAGTCTGGAATCTGACTCTGGAGAGAACAAACAAACTCTGGGCCCGGGCCCGGAGACACAAGGAAACAAAACAAAAGAAATACAAACCTCACAAAAGCAAAGCCCAGAGGGAAAAAGAAGAAAGAAAAGGAAAAACAAAGGAAGAGCAAAAGCAAAAAAAGGGGGACCCAACATTTTTCCTACAAAATGTAGGGATGGGTATGCAGGGCATAACAGGTTCAGGTTTGCTAGATTCAATAGTATTGGTTGAGAAAGAAGGCATAGAATGGGTAGGTCTAATTATGTTTGTAGGATGTGATGGAAAAGGATTGGTATATATTTTCAATTTTTTATTGGGAGAGGAAATATATTTATTTCCATGATCCTCAACGCCCTCAAAAAATATGTCATTAGAATCAATAAGGTCTTGGATAATAATCTTCAAACTAAAAAATTTCTCAGTATCATGGCCAAGTTGATAATGATATTGACAAAAGGATTTGGGCTCAAAGGTTTTAGGCATGGTTTTGGATGGATCAATCATTTTGATGGGAGGAAGTGTTTACACATTAACATTAATCAATTTCAACATCATATAATACAAAGATTCAAAAAGAAGAGTAAATTGGTGAGATGGAGTAAAAACATATGAAAAAGGAGCCACACCTTTATTGATAGCTTATACTTGCACATAAATATTATTTGATGATTTTTTGATCTTGACGAAGCCTTTTATATTTTGAAACTCTTTGAAGGGTTGTGAAGTCGGATGCAGTGCCTCTCCCATTTGTATTTTGCATGACATCCTAAGAGATGCATTTTTGAATTCGTGTATATTTTTATGTAGTTTTCTGAGATATTTGGTGATTCTTTGATGTGGCTCTGGATTCTTAAATTTTTTCTCCTATGCGACTGGTTGAGATGATCTCATGATTCGGTGACTATCCGTGTGTTATGATTTTATACTGCCATTGTGAGATGCACCCAGTTCAATTTATTATTGTTCTCTTCCAATATTGTTGTTGTGGTTACAATGGTATGTGGCTTATGATGTGAGTTATGGTTCCACTAAGGTATGTGCTAATGGTTAATGGATTATGATTGTATGATGAAGTTATTTTTTGATTATCCCTATGATTTGATCAGTGGTTTCACTATGTCATGCATTTGATTACCATACTTTATTTCTATTACTATATCATTGCTTATTTAAATGTTAGGTTATGTGTTATTACTATTTTGATCATACATGCATGATGATGCTTAATGATAATATATGGGGTACTTTTCATTTGAGAATATAGGGATAATATTTTATGATGAATATCATGGATTCCTTTTATATTGTGCCTTATATGTTGATGGACATTTTTAGGGAAATTTGCATTGATATATGCTCCTATTTCTAGAAATGATTATTTAATGTTTTTATATTTAAATGAAATATTAATTTAAATGAAATGGTGTTCACTGTTATGCTCGTATAATTGCTATGGATTATGCATAATGTGATTATATGAAGTTAGACAAATTTTTAGTTACTCATTCGTGAGGTCCACATGATGGTATCATTCTCCTTCATTGTTTGTTATCATGTATGTTCATGTGCTTTAGCTATTTATATTGTGAATAGCTACACTTGATTTTTGCATGTTTTAATGAGTATATCTATATCTATAGCTACACATTCTACCTGAGCCACAGGATTTGAGTGTATCTATATCCTCGGTAGTGGCACAATAGATAGTATCAGTGTCCTTTCATGTTTGAGCCACTATCATCCATGTTTGGACGTTGTATCCATAATTGGTATTATTCCTTTGGTACATGTTGGTAAATCTGAATTTCATAATACATATTGTGTTAGACCCATGAGCGTGACTATGCATTTAGAGTCACGCAGTTGTTGTGGACGATTTAGAATTAATTTCTGATTTAATAGTTTGGGGTTTAATTTTATCGCGAACAATTGTACCTTGGGCATAGTCTAATGTGGGAATTTACTTAATTAATTCCCAGTGCCTTTTGGGAGTTTTAATTTGGATTTAAGTGTTTTACTATTTTATTGAATTTTTTATTTGGGAAATGCCTTTTGGAAAATTGTTTTTATATTTTGAAGTTGAGTTTATTTGGCTCACTTCTAATTTTGGGTAAATGAGGAATTTGTTCCAAAACCTCTTATGTACAAATCTGATTTTGATTTGTTGGGAGTGATTGGGTCCTCTGATTTTTGTGGGTAGAGGATCATTGGAGTAATTTTTCCATTGCTATTCTTCCTGTGGAGCCATTTCTGTTTGTGTGGCGGTTTCATTTCTTACCTCTATTTTTTGTATTTCCCTCTTAGTGGGAAGTAGGGCTTTCTATAAATTTTTATTTTATTCATGATTTATTTTGAAATAAGATGCAATAGATTTGAGGTTTGATAATTAGTATTTCCCTACTTCCTTATAGTTTCACGTTGCCCGATTTGGCCTGCATATTTATTTCCATTTTGTAGTTTTGAAAATTATAGTTTTAGCGATGTTATGCTACCCATTGTTTAATGTATACCCATAAAAATAATTTTATTGGAAAAATGTGTTGTTTGGTGCCTAAGGGGAAATGGGTTTTCTTCTTTTTGATTCATTTGAAGTTTGATGTTTGGGTGTGTTGTGGGTGCATTGTTTTGCATGCCACCTAGTTTTGTCTATCGCCATGTTTGGCATAATTGAATTACAATATGTTTAGTACTCCATGTTTTTTATAGGATTATGGAGCCAAAATGGATTGAGGACATTCCAATAAAATAATATTGTTATTTTAACTCACCTGTTTCATGTTAAAATAATGAGTGTTTTTACACTTTGCCAGATTTTGCCAGAATTCAGATATTTTATTGCTTTTGGGCATTTTGAGTCTTCATCATGTTCTAAAGATATGATTTATGGATTCCATGGGAATCCATGCTCTTTGAAAAGTGTCCAATAGAGAAACTTGATTTTTGGCTTGGTCTTGCATTTACTCAGTTCTTACCTTGAGTGTTTTGGGAGTTGAGATTTTCTCTTGCCATTGCTTTTATTGTTTTTGTGTTGGCGCCTTCCATTCTTGATTTGATATTTCATGTGACATGTGGATGTAGGGTGTTAATACCACATCCAAGTATGTAGTTGAGCTACACTCCTATGCTGAGGATTAAGTGACCCGTACTCCTTGTTTGAGACCAATGAAGTTTATCGTGTTTCTTTTGAATTTTGACTTGAGAGTATATTCTCTCTTTTCTTGCTTATAGATGCTTATGTTATTTCACGTCCTTAGTGTAGACCGTATAGACAAAAATAAATTGTGTCCTTGGTATAGACCAAGTGGACCAATATTTTTTATTTCATGCCTTAGTGTAGACTGGGTAGACAATCTATTATTTTGGTTTTCATTTTGTGATGTTGAGCCATAGGACTAGGTACGTTGAGTAGGCATGGGGAGTGGATCCTTACGTGGAACCTGACCCACAAGTGGCTTCATAGGCTACATCAAGGAGATTTCTTTAAGGAGTGATAACATAATAAATATGTCAAGTATAAACATTAAACAAGATTAATTGGTATTGCGTAACCCATCAAATCCCTAGATGTCATGCGTGACTCGAGTGTGAGCTTTGATGGTAATGTACATATCATTGAATCCCTAGATCTCATGAATGATCTAAGTGTGAGTGTATATGGTGGAGACCATTGAATCTCTAGATGTTATGAGTGGTCTATGTTTAAGGTAGATGATTGAGCCTCAGATGTCATTATTGACCCGTGTGGGCAAAGATACTCACTATGGTCCGTACTCTTGTGTATAGGACTAGTAGTACTGATTAGCACCTTGATATTTTGTGATATGTGGTATTTTTATTGTGCTTGGGACGTTGGTTCACATGTTGAATATTCTCCATGTATCTTTTTATTTTTCATCTTTGTGTATGGCATTGGGCCATAATACCTTCTTATGATAATATGCCTTTACTTGACATGTGTGTTAGCCACTCCTTGCTTATGTGTATTCCTTGTGTTTGTGGTTGGGATACTATCTCTGTGAGAATTGTGGGGTGGGCTTGATGGTTCCACATGGTAGGGTGACATTGCACTTAACTACTATAGGGGACTAGTGTATAGATGGAGGACTCTTCCAGAGACAGAGATTATGATCATTTTGGGCCCAATGTATTTCCTTTATTTATTGTACCATTGATTTATGTACATGTATATACATTGATGAGATGATCTCAGATTATTTATTTTTGTGCTATTGATGATGTATTTATATGATGATTTATTGTGATCAAGTGAGTATTGCCTCAATTTGTGTGTGTATGGTACTCCATGGTGTGGAGCAAGCATGTATCTTATACCGTATGTTGGTGTTAGCAAGCCTACCCAATTTTTGAGCTAAGAAAACCCAATTATTTCATGTTTTAGTCCAAATTACACCTTGTAGGGGAAACTTAGCATATATTCCTTACATATTAGTCCATATTCCCTATAGTTTAGCACATCCTCCCTCTAGAATAGCGCATACACTTTAGCACATATAAAATAGTGGGCACTTCCCAAGGGTATGTTAAAAATGTAATTGTATATTTGGATACCATTTCTTCCTTTCTCATCCTTTAAGTTGTATTCTATATAATAATTTTAGGATGTTTGAGAGTGGTATCAGATTCATAAGAGTTGTAATAAAGATTCTAGATTTTGAGGATTTTTACTAAATTTTAGACAACCAAATTTTAGGAATCATCATGTTTCCTTCAACATGATTCTCTTGTGATGACTTGAATGTAATATTAATTATTCCACATGTACATGAGCATTTGAGGATCACTACTTGTCTTATTATGTATGCTTATGCCTAGTTAGTAATTAACATGTATATTTAACCATATTAAGAATATTTTCTCTGGTATTAGAATGAACCTCAGTTAGATGATCTTTTTAGGATGGACTAGTCTCCTTTTTGTTTATCTGTGGGTTCTTACCAGCTTATCCTCCTATGATTCATGGATTTCATCTAAATCTTTGTAGAGACATCTCATGAACATGTGTCCTCCATTGTGAGTATGTGATTGAGTTATCATAGAACCTTTGGAATTGTTTGTTTAGTCTTCCTATGTGTATGATTGTGTGATGATCAAGATATATTCTCTTGCATTTTGTATCTTACTTATGTTTATGGTTATGTGATGTACATAGTTACATGATGTTTATTACACATTTGAATAAAAAATGTTATGTGCATATTTAACCCTTTGTTCCAAGGGTTCCTTGGAAAGGCATTACATCTGGTATCAAAGTCCATATTCATATGATGGGGTCTCCTTGTATATGTTGTCTGCATAGTTGATGTTGTTGGCACTTGAGTCTGCATGTGTAGTGCAGCAAGCTACTGGTAGCTTGTTTCTTGGGAAGGGAGAGAATATCCTAGATCTTTGCACCTATTAGGGATGAATGATACCCGTGTTTAAGAGCCCCTTCAGAGAAATTTAGATAGTATGGTTGGTGTGTTTCTCTTTGTTTTTATTATTTTGTGATTCTTGTGTGGTCTGACTGTGTGGATGCCTTGGCAACCATGGTTGTGTTTTCATTTGCTATAGCATGATAGATGTATGTATACATTGATTCTTTGATTCTTGGTAGCCCATGAGTGGCTCACTTTCATGTGTGATTCTAATTTGTCAAGAGTTATTGATTAGTGTCCATGCAAGGCCTTGAGTGCCTAATGAATCACTCCATATGGGATTTGATGCACTACATTTTGTGATTATATCATTAATACGAAAGTAAATGAAATGATTTATATCTTGTACATACAGGCATCTTAATTATTGTATGGAATGCATTTTTTTATAGATAAATAGTTATGCACCATTCTAGTTATGAAAAGAGACATTTGATTATTAAAGAGGAGTGAAAATTATTATGTTATGATAGATCATTTGGGTTAATGACTTATGTCCCAAAATTGCATGATTGCTCAATTTCTTTAGAATTTAATTGTTTGTTGTTGTGAAGCATTGTATAGGAATTGCTTCATTCCATGGTATCTTATATTTCATCCATTTTATTCCTTGTATCATTATAGTTCCCTTGCATTGAGTGCATTGAGGTCATAGTGGCCGTAGAGATTAATTTTCCCTTGTGTGGTATTGAGACTATGACCATAAACTTGTGAATCCCACGGTGTTCCACTATTATATCCTATTATGGTGATTTGTGATGTATATTATGCATGCTCCTGATGTGGGAGGAACCTACATGGTTGCTGGATAATTATTTCATGTTCCATCATTGTGTATTGACCCTAGTGTGAGAATGTTGAGAACTTCTATGAAAGATCAAAGTGTCACGTTTGACCTTGTTTATGCAACACCCTATGGTTGCAATTACCCTCATAAGCATTGTGCTGCTGGTGAACCTTCTTTATGCTTTCTGTATGTGTATGTGTGTGTGCTTAATCCATTCTTCTCATTGGAACCTTGAATGATGTAAATTATTATATTGTATAGAAAAGAATAAGCAAATTGTGTTGGAAAATAATATTGTTGCATTTGTTAGAATTATAGTGATGCATATGATTGAGATCTTAGACTGTTTATTGATTGGTGTGCTTGGGTATTTTCTCATACATTGATAAAAAAAAAATTTCCTCAGTATCATGCAGTTGTTACTCCCTCCTATGTGGCTAATATTTCCCATGATGTTTCATGAATGTACTTCATGATTGGCAATTTTTTTTTTTTTTGGTGGATCTTTTCATGTGTAGTGTGTGCTAGCATTGAATTTTAGTATGAATTATGCTTGGAATATTCATCGAAACTTTATTATTCATCTATAATTTGTGACATTTATTATGTTTGATTTATTGTTGAATTGCACACATTTTTGGGATTTACTGTTGGAATTGACGATTACCTCATTTGGGTCTTTTCTTTTTCAATTTTGTGGTGACTATTCAAATGTTTGGTATTCCTACCATGTCTTGTCTTTTGTGACTCTATTATGTTCAATTAAAACCTCTGATAGTATGTTCAAGGGAGAACATTGCAGAGAACATACTATATTGTTCTTGTTGAGTAATTATAAAGATGAGAATTAGAATGTATTTTTATTTAAACTATGAGGAAATCTTGTGTGCCCATGAAAAGCAGTGCAAATTGACAATGGTGTATACACATGTTAGCATTAATGGATTTAAGAATGCACAAAATTGTAAATCTTCCTTTGTACGGATGTTAGTAGCTTCATTGTTCAATTGAGGAGTAAATGTATACCATGTTAATGAGATTAGAAATTTCATAATCCTATTTGTAAAGTGCTAAGAGATGAGTAGTTGATTTTGGTAGACCTCAATTTGTGCATTAGTTAGATTCGTGATATATGCCATTTTCCATTAGTATTAAGGTGTGTTTCACAGGGCTATGATTGAGATTGAATTCTTGTATTTTTTTCTAGCATGTATGCTTAGTGAGATTCTCATTTTCTCTCATGCTAAGATTTTGAGATCTTGAGTGTTTCCTTTCTTAGCATTATTATTTTGGATGGTTGTGTGTGAATTAGTCCACCTATGAGATTTAAATCTTATATGGGTATTGAGAACCATACCATGAATTTGTGTTTTCTTCTTTTAGAGTGACCGTGGAGGTGTATGATGTACCACTATTTGGTTTATCATTGTCAGTGAGTGTTCTTTGGGGGTCGCTTCTGTTGTGGATTTCCCAACTCCTCTTTTGGCTGGCATAGTGTGGTGATAGAGAGAGTCTCCTTTCCCAGTCTCAAAACTCCCTTGGCCTTATTTATATATGTCTATATTTATATAGTATTATATTGGTCATGTTATCCCTTCTTGCCGAAACTCCATGAATTAGAGATTAGGTTTCCAGACGATTGCTAGTGGTGTGATATTCCTAGCTTTAGGCTAGAAGAGCACGGTATTTGTGGGCATATGATACCATCTCAAGCTTGGTTATGGATTTAAGTGTAGGATTATATTCACCATTGGGATTCATTTCAACTTTTTTGAAGGTGAGACTCTGGTCTAGTTGGGTTATGTGATCTTGGTTTCTAGCTATAGCCGATCTCTCAACATTAAAGAAATCATATTGCTCCTATACTCGGTGTTTAGTTGGGCTCTGAGGATCCCTTCATGTGGAAGGAGTGCATTATTTAGCCTTAGTAGTGTGAGTTCTCCTAGTTTTAAGATGCAAATTTTTTCATCTATATCTCTTGTTACCCCTGAGTTGGATATAGTATCCCTTAGAGAAGTGCAATTATGGTAGAGAATCCTCATTTTTTTCTATTCTTGGTTGAATTAGTGAGACTCTGGTTGGATTAAAGTATGTTTCAAGTGTGCATAGTGGTTCTTCTCAATCTTTTGGGATGATATTTCCCTTGTTATTGAGTGTTTGACATGTGATTTTTTTGTGCTTTGGTCTTGAAGAGATCATGGAGGGCATTGTTTTGTAGTTAGATGCCTCAATATGAGGTAGAATGGCTAGTGTTATACCTCTTTTGGAAGAGATAATAACTAGATGTGTCTTTCCTAGAATGTATTGTGTTTCTTGTTAAAGGAGTTGGAAAGAGTTGATGATTCTCTTTCAACATGTGTTGGTCCTTTCAGTAGTTGTGAGGTTGACTGATAAGGAACTAGTATGGTTTTGGAATATTTGTGGAGGATTCATATGGCTATTATTGCATTTGGATTAGTTTTTGATCTTGCACTTGGTGCACTCTTTGGTATGACTTGCAAGCTTCTAGGAGTAATCCTATTCTTTGGAGGGGATGATGTAGTGTCTCTCTCATTTTTATTCTTCATGACATCCTAAGGGACATTCTTTCAACTTTATCACTACAACAAAATTGGCAATTATCACCTAAAATAGTGTCAACTTTTAGTGTATTTTGTTTTCTCAAAATGAGCCTTTGGGACAAAGAAAACATCAGCGCCCAACTACCTCAAGCCTTTTGTGCTAAGTTTGTTCCATCTTTTGAACCCACTTTTATGTCGTATGTTGCATCGAACACATTTTCTTCCTATTTTTCTTCTAGTATGACATCCAAAATATCTTCTTTTTTACTTCCAAATTGACGCCAGGTTTTTCTTCCATTATGACATCTTTTTTTTCCTGCAATTTTACTTCCATTATGGAGTCCTTTGTTATTTCCAGGTTTACTTCTAATTTTTCTTCCAAGTTTGCTTCTAATTTTTGTTCCATTTTTTAATTCCAATTTTACTTCAGGTTTTGCTTCCAATACAACGTCACTTGTCGTATCTAGCTTTGCTTCCATTTTTTCATCTTTTATTGCTTATAGTTTGGCCTTTACTGTTGCTTTATTTTTTTCTTGTAAAAATGCTTCTTGTTTTTCTTCCATTTATTAATTTAATATATTTTATTTCAATTAATTTTATCATATATTTAGTGATATTAGAGCATGAGGGAATTGAACCACCATCATCCTGCTTGTAAAGTAAGTGCTCTTTCATTGATCTAGTACCCTTTAAAGAACAAGAGATGCAAAACATCAAAATTCCTACCAATAATGTAATATATTTAGAGTTAAGATTAGGTGAAATTATGGCCTAATAAGATTTATAGATAAGTTTTTTGGATTTGCCCTATACATTTGTCTACAACACCTTGAATTGAAACCCTAATAGAAGAAAATTAAAAGACTTTGCTAAATGTGGTGATTAATCCTTTCCCAAATTGGATTTTGAAACAATAATATCACTACCCCTCTGACCAAAGACATCTCACTACAAAAAAAAACAATCTATCGTACAAAGAACAAATGTATGATTCTATACACCTATAGGAAAGAAGGTGTAAGAATTTTGTATTACTAAATATAACAACTATAAAATAAAACTCTACAACTATTGAATGATGTCATAAAGGAGTATAATGAAAGTCTAATGACAACATACATTTATTACTCTTTCTGTCAAAGGAAAATTGTGTGATTGCATGGAACTATGGTAATTAAACTTACAGTTACCAATTTACAGCATACAAGTATGAAATAAAAACATATCCCTATATTTTATCATCAATGAGAAATTCTATAACTGCATACAGTTGTACAAGATCAAGAAATTATTCAATGAGAGTATGATGAAAGAAATTGTGACTACATATAGTACATGTCAAATGAGAATATACAATTGTAAGAAACTTATGATGTTGTTGAATTCATATCTTATTTTGTATCCGTTGGGTATCTTTTCA
Organism: Thuja plicata; assembly: GCA_018584345.1. NCBI lineage: Eukaryota > Viridiplantae > Streptophyta > Pinopsida > Cupressales > Cupressaceae > Thuja > Thuja plicata. The sequence goes on from MU224144.1 coordinate 928,580, forward strand.
CAATGAAACCATTGAATAATGAAATCAAAACTTTGAAATTTTATATTTTATTGATGTTATACTTAAATCAATGTGTTGAATTTAATATCAAATTTCAGCTATCATATCAATGTCTAGACTCTAAAATTTAAATTTTGATGTCATGTCTGGCTGAACTTATGTTCATTCATTATTCATAATGGGAGCCTGATTCTGAAAATAGATGATTAGGAAGTCAATATTCTATATATGATGTGAGAAATAATTATAATTCTTAATTTACTGAGATCAAACAAACAATTATAGTTCTTTCTCAAAATTTTGGCAGTGTTGTGATCATCATTAAATAATTTTCTAATATCGGACAAACAAACAAATATTGCAAAGTAAAACATCTCCATCCATAACCAAATTGAAAGACTTTGATAAAAAATAAAGAATAGACAAAAAATAGTATGCATACCTTGTATTTATGAGAAAAAACTTCAAGATGTGTCCTAAAGGTACCAAAATTTTCTCCTTCAAAATATTTTTTTGTATTTTAGTGACATTATCTCCATGATGCTTACATTGATCCTGTAGATTAGAAAATTATGGATGATTAGACGTTAGAAATTAATGTTGATACTCTGAGCAATAAAAACTAGTTGTTAAAGGAACACAAGGCTAAACTAAACATTCAAACAACTAACTAATTACCAAATATAAGATTAGACCCAAAAAGAGAACTAAAAATAATAAAAAGAGCCTAAGAGCATGCAAACCTCTCAAGCTAAGTAGAATCTCCCCTCGATGTGTAAATTTGGTCCAAGATAGATTTGATGTGTGCTCAATGGATGCTTCAAGCTTCAAGAAATTGGGTAAGTGTTGCTTCTAGGATGATTTGGGCATTATGGTGTTACAATGGATGTTTTTGGCTCTCAAATGGGCATGATAACTTTGCAATGGGGGTGGATGAAAATGGAAGAGTGAAGGGTTCAATTTATAGGCAAATGGAGGAAAAAATGGAGGGTCAAGATGCGAACTTGAGGAAGGGTCAAGATACATTTGAGAGAAAGCATATAGATTGTGCTTTCTCAAATGCCTCTCATTGTGACAAGTGTCACAAGGAGATAGGTTTGGAAGGATGGGGGAATGTGACCATTTTGGGAGATGTGAGAGAAGACAAAAATGTAAGAGATGGATGGAGTGTGTAAGAGGGATGTAAGAGCATTTAAGGAAGCATATGGTTGGAGATTTGAGGGATATGACGTGAGAGTTGACTTTGGGATTGGGGTTGAATTCTTAATCCTTGGATTAGGATTGTGCACATGCTTAAGGGGTGATTAGGCTTAAGTTTAGGGGACAAGTGGGGTGATTAGGAAGATGTGATGGGAGGAGAGAGAATGAGTGGAGGGGTTAATTAGTTAATTGTGGTTATTTAACTAATAAAGAAGGGTTAGTATGTGTGCATGGGTTGGGTCGAGTTGGAACCATGGGCTAAGTGGTTGAGCAAGGTTAGTTTAGGGGTTAAAGTTAGGAGCCATGTGCTCAAATTGAATTAAATAAAATATTTAATTCACAAGTGGGATAAAAGGGGATTTATGAATTAAGTTAAATTAATAATTATATTCATTCAATTTAATAGAGGAAAATGGATTTAATTAGTTATTAGACTATGGGTTGTCATTTGATAATTAATTGGACTATAGCTAATTAATTGAATTAATTGAGCTAGGGGATAACATAAATTAATCTAATAATATATAATTATTTAATTAATAATGTTCTAGGAAGGCACTAAATTTAATTAAATATGTTTAATAAAATTTAGGTGTCTACATTTTGCCCCTCTTCGACATAGGGTTAGAATAATGCTATTTCAAAGATGTTTTAAAATAATAGACGACACGAAGACATGACTTAAGCAACTAGGTTGCCCAAGGCTGATGGAGAGAAATAGAATTTGGTTAGGGTGATGCCCCCTCGAGAGGGTGGTAGGGAAAAATAGTGAAGCCTTGGCGGTGTCTTGAAAAGAAAACCAAAAGAAACAGAGAAGAAAGGGAAAGGTTGAGGGGTAGAAAGGTGGAGGAATTAGTCAAAAAATGGGTAAAATGTGGTCTAGAAGAAATTTGGAGGGGATGGGAGTGTGTGGGGGAAGAAAAGAAAGGTGGAGGGTGGGCTATATATGGCTGGAAGGGCGGTGGAATGGGTTTATTGTGCATTTTGAGCTTATATATTCCTTCATAATTTGGAGCTCTGCAATCTGATGAGGTGATGGCTGAGAGAAGGCGACAGAGGCATTGGAGGAATGTGGTGTGCCATGTACAATGACACCAGGTACCAGACAGATAGGTAGGCTCAAAAAAATAGCTTTGTGTTTTTGTTTGTTTTTATTTTTGTAGGTTTTAGAGGGTTGAAAACACATTCCCGCAAATGGATCCCAAGTGGGAACGCCGTCAGGTCCAGCAGGGACGTGCTCCCACAAGATGTTGGTCGAGGGGTGGGTTAGGTTAAGGGTTTTCTCGCGGGAATGTTAAATGGGGTTGGGGGTTAAATTTGTCATGGGAGTGTGTTCCCACAAGGATTTTTCATAGGAACACATTCCCGGAGTGCATAGGGATGGGAGGGAAAAAAGAAGAAGCTATCTCACGAGGGACCAAGGGGTTAGGGGGGATGACATCATGTCATGAGAATGCATTCCCATGACATGTGGGGAATTATCAGGAATGTGTTCCCATGGTCACAGGAATGTGGGCTAGGGCTAGATTGGCGAGAATGCAAAAAAGAAGGGAATAAGCTAGAAAAACACAAGGGAGGAAGAAAAATGTAGGATAGCTAGATTTAGGAAGGACTAGAAGGACTGATGAGTGCTTGGTTTATGTGTGCAGTGGTCCGTCAATCGACTGGCATCACATGAGAGACATGTTGTTGTGCTGCAGGTGGTAGAGAACTTTACACCGGTGGAGGTGGCTCAAGTAGACGCGATTGGCTTGGGATACATAGTATGCATGCCCCATAGGTAGGCATACATGGTGATGGTGACTACACTTTGCGAGCAGTGGCGATCGGAGACAGTATAATTTCATCTCTTGATAGGGGTTATGATGATCACACTGGAGGATGTATAATGGATATTCCAGTTGCCCATCTGAGGGATAGAGGTGGTGGCATGACACATGACATAGACTAAGGACCTTAGAACTTTGGTCTGGTTGGGGGTCGCACTCCCACTTCCTTTGCGGTATGGTTAGCTTGCGTTAGACTGACATTTGGACGTGCATCCAACGCGTCGGGTATACTTTTTTTATGTGTGGACTGCTATTGGGGTACATTGCCTCAGACACAGGAGGGACTGACATTACACTCAGCCTGATCCCCGTGATCATGCAAATCATAGATATAGGGGTACCTGTAGCATGGGGGACATTAATATTAGTAGATATTTACCGGTATCTCCACTAGATAGTCTATCATGGTGGTGGATGTCATGGGAGGAGTATTGGGTGTACCACCCTACTCCAGGTTTAGGCATGGGAGTACATAGTCATGCTCAGACCGATAAGGAGGAGCGTACGACAGGGGGAGTAGCCTATGGTATATAGCTGAGGGAGCCATTGACGTATCATGATACAAATGATATAGGATATTGTAGGTTGGCAATTGATGAGATCTGAGATGGGATCACATGGAGGCCCTATAGATAGGTGGGACCATGGGCAGAGGACTAGTTATAGTTACCGTACACCATCACGCCCACATTCCTTATAGGGAGATGGGACCACATAGTGGAGCAGTATCGGCCAGAAAGAGTGGCGAGATAGTTTGGATTCACACAAGGGGTACAGGATCCTGCGATATGGTACCAATGAGTGACTCAGGAAAGGATCTCATAATTTGGGCTGAGATTAGATAGGTAGGGGTTACGGGTGGCTTGGTGGGGTAGTCATCTCATCCATTGGGATTGGTAGGGGGGCTAGTAGATGCAAGTAGTACTCAGGAGTACATGGATGCTTTAAGGAGACCATGTGCTATGGGGTGTTTTGGATTACCTCCAGAGTTAGTAGAGCTAGGAGGGCGGCAGCCTTAGCGGTGATTAGGAAGAGGGAGAAGGTGAGTTCGTACCAGTGATAGTTCCTTGGAGATGGGTGTCGATGGTAGGAAGGAGAGGAGAGGTAGAGAGAGGAGAGGAGAGGGGAGAGGAGGAGCAGGATAGAGGAGAGGCCGAAAGAGGAGAGGAGAGGGGAAAGGAGTAGGATATTGGGGGAGAGGAGGCTATGGAGGAGGATGGGG
>MU224144.1:938576-953841 GCA_018584345.1 Thuja plicata
GGCAACAGGTCGAATCACGCAGACAGTCAGGATGAATAACTCATATTCAATCTTGGCTGTACCTGGTGAAGAAGGACTATGTTGAAGTGTGTGGTTGATTTAGAAGGCCAAAATTAACTCATACAAGCATAACCCATTTTGTCATTAGACCCATGAGAGTAGTCTTGGATATTAATTAATTTATGGGGTCCACTTTTGAAATGAGCTTGGTTGTGTGACTAAGCATATAGTGGTGAAGTTTTTGAGTGGCAAAAACCACTGCCAGGCATGCTTTTTCCATAGGGGAAAAATTGAGCTCATAACCCACTAAGTTTCGACTGATGTAATAAATGTCTCTTTCCTTTCCTTCATCATCCAATTAAGCAAGGAGTGCCCATAGTGTTGTTATAGTAGAAAAAATATATAGGATGAGTGGTCAACCTGGCACAAGTGGTACCAAGATGGGAAGATTTTCCAGATATTCCTTGATCTTTTCAAAGCTTCTTTGACACAAAGGGTCCAATTTAAAATTGTTATCTTTTTGCATGAGATGGGTAAATGGTTGGCACTTTTCTACTAATTGAGAGATAAAACGGTGCACAGATTGTAATTTTCCTTTTAGGTTGTACAATTGCTAGAGTGTTCTTGGAGGAGGCATTTCCATGATAGCTTGTACCTTTTTTGGATCTATTTTAATGCCTCTTCTGGATATGATGAATCCAAGGAGCTTTCCTGATGTGACCCTGAAGACACACTTCATAGGGTTGAGCATTAGGCCGTAGTGTCCAATCCTATCAAAGACACATTCCAAAACATCTAGGTGATCTTCCCTTTTAACTGATTTAGATAAGATATCATCTACATAGTTCTCAAGGATCTTGTGAAACATGTCATGAAAAATAACCGTAATGACCCTCTGATAGGTTTCCCCAGTGTTCTTCAAACCAAATGGCATCATATTATAGAAAAAGGTGATCCAGGGGGTTGTGAATGTTGTCTTGTGGTGATCTTCTTCTACAATATGCATCTGATTATATCCTGAAAATTCATCCATGAGTGACAATATCTCATGTCCTGCTGTGAGGTCTACTATCATGTCTATGTTTGGCAGTGGGAAATCATCCTTGGGACATGCCTTGCTGAGATCTTAGAAGTACATACATATCCTGATTGATTTTTTAGGTGTGGACATCGGCACCATGTTAGATATCTATTCAGAGTAGTCAATGGTGTGAATGATTTTGTCTTGGAGTAGCTTTTCTAGCTCTGCTTTGACAAGTAGTGCTACCTTGGGGTGCATCTTAGAGAGATTTTGTTTGACAGGTTTGATGTTTGGGTCCACTACTATATGGTGAGCCACCAAGTTAGGGTCTAATCCTGGCATGTGGGAATAAGACCATGCAAATTTATCTATCGATTCTCATAAGAGAGAATTGAGAGATGGTTCTTGTACTTCTTTCAGGGAGGCTGTAATGTAAGTGATGCGAGGATATTCCTTTGTACCTAGATTGACTGATTTTGTTTCTTCGATGAGTATTGATGACTTCATAGGCCTATAATCATGGATTAGAGGAAGAGGAGAGTCTTCATCCTCTAGCACCTTAGAAAATTTTTCACCAGTGGATACGCCCTTTGTTTTTACTTTTTTTGTGATCAGATAGTGTCCCAGAGGGGTTTTCGCTAGGGGATTGATTTTTCTCTTTTTTGATTTTTTATATTTCATTTTTGCGATTGAATTCCTCCTCTTCCCTAAAGTATGCCTTTATATCCAGTTTGTAGACATGTGTTGATTCTTGCCCCCAGTCACTAATCTATTCAACTGCTCCCATGAATCTTAGGAGCACGTCCTCACTTTAGAACTCATCAATGTGTATGACACTTGGTTGGTCCAAGTCTATGAGTTCAGGATGTAGGAGGGGAAGGTCAATGAAGTTAATGGAGAGTTGATAGGGGACAGAGTTGCCTAGGAAGATGTCATCATCTATATCATCATAGGCTTTCACAATTTTCTCTTCAGTAACATCTTTGAATTCAATGATTTAGCCCAGGGGATTACAATTGGCATAACTATTGTCATTAGTGCCCCCATTCATGATAGAATCCACACCAAGGCCTAAATACTTTTCTCATTTGGTGGGAACATAAGGATCTTTCATGCCGTACTCTTCAAGACCTAAGCCGCCTCCTTAATAGTTCTATTTTTCTGTAACCAGCTTGTGAGTTGAAGTATATTTTCCCTTGAAGTAGTTGAGGAAACCTTTGTCTGGGGGTGGTGGGTACTTATAAAACCACTAGTTGATATCTGGTGTCCTTTCTTGGCTATTCAAAATTCCATGAGAGATGAAAGTAGTAGGGCCCAATTGTAGTAGTTTGGTTTTTTTTGGTTCTATCTTGCTTGGATTAGGTTGGTGACCTTGACTATGTGGATCAACTGGAAAAAATCCCATTGTAAAGGCGTTAGATAGGTTGTACTCACCACAACCTTGGTTGTTGATCTTGACTGTAGAAAGAGTGGAAGAGAGGATTGTTTCAAGATCTGAATGGATTTGAGATGAACTGGAAACAGAGGTGCCAATGTCAATCCTGGGACAGTGATTGGAATGTGGGAAAGAGGTTTCCAACGCATTGTAGTATGTGAAGGGTTTTGGATCTGTGTGGATGGTGATTTTACTGCCATTATATGGGAATTTGATGCACTGATGGTAAGTGGATGGGACGGATTTCCTAGAATGAATCCATGGGCGTCTGAGGAGGATGTTGTAGGGAAGGTCAAGATCAACAACATGACATACTATATCTTGGATTGTAGGGCCCAGCTTGATCGGAAAAGAAATAGTTCCTTCAGAAGTGCATTCTATATTGTCATAGGCTTTGATGGTGATGAAATAATTTATTACATTTGCTTCAGTATAGCCTAGCTATTTGATGAATTTTAAAGTACACAGATTGAGGGATGAACCATTATCTATCATGACTCAGTTGATGAAAAAATCCTTAACCATGATAGTGATGTAGAGAGGAAGGTTATGATTGGGTTCTTCAAAAGGTATGTCGGTTGGTTTGAAGGAAATCCCACAAGATGCATTCAAGTGGCTGACAAGGTTTTGGAATTGGGTGAGGTTGCTTTCACTGGGAACACGTAATTCTTGTAGGGCTTTATTGAGGATATCTTGATGGACAAGCAAGGTGCAGAGGAGATCCAGGATGGAAATTTGGGAAGAAGTATTCCCTAATTGTTCCAACAGGTTGTATTTTGTACCAACAGATGGGGCAGTACTTGTACCTAAACCTGATATTCTACCTTGATGAGTGGTGACTGCACATTGGTTATTTGCACCTTTGACATGAATGAGATTGACTTAGGACTTGAATTGGGATATGTAGTCGATGAGATTATCGTAGTTGATATATGCATTTGTATAATATTTTCTATCGACATTTTCTCCTTTCTTTCTCTTCCCCTGGTCAGAGTGTTGAGCAGGGTTGGCTGGTTCTTTACCGAAGGTGTGTTCAACAAATGCACTTTGATATATTTTAAGACCCGCATTTGGCAATGGTTGAGCAGGATTGTCTACTTTGATCTCTTCACGGTCGATGAGGTCTTGGATGTAGTGTTTTAGCTTCATGCATTTGATGGTAGCATGTCCCTTAACATGATAGTAATCATAGTATTTGGTGTCTTTGTACCATGCAGGCTTAGGAGTTGAGTCATCAAATGGTTGTGTTTTTGGGTAAACAATTAGGTTAGCCTTGGCCATTTTGTAGAAGATGACATTTATGGGTTCACTCAAGGGGGTAAATGTGCATTGGGGTGTATTCTAGGCATGAGACCTTGGTTGTCCATGTGGAACTTATATGGTGTTTTTCTGATTCGTAGGACCTTGGTAGTTAGGTTGATATGATGTGCCTGGAGGGGGATAGATAGTTGTTTCCTGGGGATACATTTTTTGTTGGTACACTAGTTGGTGATATGCTAGAGTGGGTTGTTGATACATAGGAGGGGGTTGAGGTTATACTGGTGGTGCTTGCTGATAGGTTTGGGTAGGTGTATAAGGACCGGCCACCACAACCTAAACATGTTTGGTGTTAGTGGCTCCATCAGTGACTGCATTCTTGTTCTTGTTCTTGTTCTTGTACCGTGATCAATCATTATTGTTTCTATCAGGATGGGGTTCTTTGTAATGCTTGATAGCCCCATCTTCTATGAGACCTCATTCAAGGTCTATGACTTTACCTCTCATTTCTTGATAAGTCTGCAAGCAGTTCATGCGCATATGATGGGCTAGTTTGGGTCGATGGAGATTATTAATGAATATCATCATGAGATGTTTCTCAGGAGGTTGATAGGATAATCTCGTAGTGAGTCACTACCAATGTTGTAGGTAATCTGCCATGCTTTCCCCTCCTTTCTATTTTGTGTTGCATAGGTCTCAGAGGGAGAGCTCATTCTCGATATTATGCGCATACTGGGCCACAAGTTTCTCATATAGTTCCACAAATGTTGAGACTGTGCCATAGGGGATCTTATAGAACCATTCAAGAATGGTTCTTCCCAAGCTCTTAGGAAATAGATGCATGAGGAATTTGTCACTATAGGCCACTTCTTGGCATGTCATGTAAAATTCTTTGACGTGGCTGATGGGATCTCCCCTTCCCCTATATTTTTCAAACTTGGGTGTCTCAAAATGTTTTGGGAAGGGTATAGTAGTGATAGATCAATCAAATGGGTAGAGACACACCTCTTCAAACTTGAATTTCTTAACCTCAATTCCCACTTTTAGCTCCTTGAGAGCATTCTTCATTTCTTCCCACTCCTGATTGATTGGCGGGGGAGGGTTATTAACTCTGATTGCATTGGTTCCTTGGATGTGATATGGATCAAATGGTGGACATGGGGAATTTTGTGGAGGATATTGTGGTGTGTAATAGGGAGACTGATGGGAAGCATAGACAAGTTGTTGTGGTAGTAACTATTTTAGAGTAGGATACAGTTGTGGATTCCATGGTGGTGCCTGATGTTGTTATTGTAGCAGTTGATAATGGGTCGGTGCTTTCTAAAATGTTGGGTAGCTGGGGTGAGTATGTGTTGCACCTATGTAAAGTGGTTGTGTCACATTTCTAGGGTATGTGGGATAGATGTGTTGTGGCGAAATGCCCCTAGTATGTGTAGTGGGGAAATTGATGTTAGTGGGAATGCCTGATTATTGTGGTGGTGGAATGACTTGGGATGTTGCTGAAGATGGCATGGCTAGGGAGGCAGTGTGTGTGTTAGCCAAAGCATTAGCAAATTGTTGCAGTGATTGCATAGTGAAGGGATTTTCCCCCTGCATTTGTGGTTATGGTTGTTGGATAGGTTGGGAGATCGATTGTGTAGCTACGAAGGGGTTGGGTTGTTGTTGTTGTGTTTGGGAGGTGGAAAAATAGATGCTCTATGTCTGTGTGGGGATACTTAAGGCTTGCATGGTGGCTTGCAAGTAAATCCAAGTGGAAGATGGAGCATTTTGCATTGCTTGAACAATTTGGGAAGCCTGCAGTAAAGGGTTTGGTTTGCATTGGGTTTGTCATAGAAGTGCTAGAATATACTGTGGTCAAGGTGTTGGTTGAGTGTAAAAAGTGGGGCCTTGTGGAAATAGGGGTTGATTGTAATCTCCCATGGGTGGCATGTCTGTAGTGAACTATGGTTGTTGCTGATGTGTTGTCGTGATGGAAGATGGAGCAGAGGTAGATATCATGGCGCTGATGATTTGTGTGCTTTTTAGTTGTGAGCTAGTTGATGTGGTTTGGATGGGTTGCGTAGTGACTAGCAGAATGTTGGTTTTCTAGGTGTTGACTGCTGGTTGTGGGAATTGTGCAATAAAGGGTGGAACCGGCTGACACTCAGGTGACTATGGTTTGGATTGGTGGTGGTGCTTGTGTAGAAATAAGGGGTACTAATTATGCTTCTAGTGGTGGGTTAGGAGGTGGGGCTCCCGTGACTAAAAATGGGGTAGATTGCGGTGTGGTGTGCACTATAGGTGGGGGGATGGAAGGCTACATTAGCTATGATATGAGAGTTCTGACTTGTATTTCTCATTGTATGGGATTGAAAACCTTGTGTCTTATTAAATGAGGGATCTCACCTGGGAGTGCCATGGTTCATGTTACTAGAGCAGGTATGATCCTAGGTGGTAGTTAGATGCCTTTCTATCAAATGCTTTTGAGTATGGTGTGCTTGTTGTGCCCTAGGATGGCACTGACTGTGTCAGCATGTCCCAGGTGGTTTATGAATGTTTCCATAGTGCTCACTATAGGAGCCTCATTTGTGTCCACCTATATGTACTCAATTTGTTTGTTGTGCTGAGGAGAGAAGGATACCATGGCATTAGTGTAGTCAATTGTTGGGTTGGATGAACTAGCTACAAGATTAGGGTCCATGTCCTTCCTCTTCTTATTGGATCATTTTGTAGGTGGCATGAAATGATTACCCTAATAGGATATGATATGTAAGATGTAATGCAAGGATGTTCCTAGGAAGCTAAGGATGATGGTGCTAGGATTAGGATTAAAGTTGATGAGTCTGGGATGATGAGTATGCTCCTAAGGATTAAGGATGACTTGGTGTATGCAAGGATTAAGGATGACTTGGTGTATGCAAGGATTAAGGGTTTCTTTCCCTAGGGTAAGATCAATTGGATGTGATTGTCTACCTAGGACAAACTTGTGGTCTTTGGTGGATGGGATTCTCTGTCGATGTGAACCAACCTTTTGATAAAGGTGATGAGGTTGCAAGGGAAAAGGGGATTATCCTAAAACAATGCTTAGTTTGAGAATGCCTAAATATGGGGTTTGATTAAGATGTAGGTTCTAAGAAACTCAAAAAAGGGGATGCAACATCAAGTGAGGGATGTGATTTGGGATGATTTGGATGATGATTAGGATGATGCTAGGTTGACTAAGATTAGATTGGATTATGCTGGATTATGCTAGATTTATGCTAGGATTATGCTAGGATTATACTAGGATGAGTGTGTGACATGTTTCTAAAGATGATACCTAAGGGAAGTCCTACAAATGCATGCTAAGAGATCCTAAGAAGAGGAGGACTAACTTTTTTTTGATAGGCCAGCTAGTCATACTGCTCAAATCCAACGAAGGCATCATTTAGACGATATTTTCCCATGAACCGAGCAACCTTGTTGTTGTATATTACTTTGTCAAATTCTTCTCTTTTGTGAGTTTATTTCTTGACGGAATCAATGATGTGTTGGTATTTAGTAGCCTCTCGGGTTGTGTTCTTATGTTCTTTGTGCACAGGGGGTAATGTAGTTTTCACCTTCTTGTGTTTCACCAAATTGGTCATGAGCATGATTATGATAAAAAAGATTCTCTAGGCAGTGACTACGGAAAGTGTACCTTGGAAGTCTTTGAAACAAATGATTGGTTATGTTGTTGGGTTAATTTTGACCAAACAATCCTGCAAGGGACAAAGCAACCTTGCAAGGAGTGAACAATGTTGATCTCTTTGGAAAAAGACTTTTGGACCTTCAATTTGTGTATGTTCAACAATTATTTTCACAGGTTTGTAACATCGAATACATGCACAAGAAGTTTCTACCTAAGGATTTGGTGAGCTTGAAAACCTTTTCCCGCAAACGTAGGTACACAGACAAGAGCTAATTAGAATACGGCCATCACCAAGCACACAATGGATACAGTCAAGATGTCATATTATCCGACTCCAAATGCTCAAGGTGGCACGAATGTGAAAGTGATCTTGGGAAATTTACTATCTTCCTTGAACAGTCGATTATCAAGCTTTTGAAGGTAAACCAGGTAGGTTTCTAGTAAGATTCGTGGCATCCCCGTAGTCAATTTGTACATTTGTGACTCACTTAAGAATCTATTTGACCATGCTAGTATGTTGGGGATATTCACCCAGTATGGACTACCATCAACATGACTTGCCTAAGCTTGAAGGGATACAAAGTAGACATTTGGGTCGCACCTTATTTCTATACGAGTCAAATGAATTTACTGGTTTGAGGTCATTATCCAAAAGGACTCATGCTTCTTTTAGACAGGCCTCTCTAGAAGAAAAACAAATAACTTAATCTTTTTCGTCATCCAAGATCCATGAAGGCAAGGGGGGAGGATACGGCTATAAGCTATTTCTAGTGCATCACTTAGATTAACAAAGATTTTGCAATAAATGAAAAGGTTCTTAAGGAAGTGTTGGAAAACACTCCTTCAAACACACCAAACAGTCATTCTTTCCAAAAAAAACTATTAAGACTAGGTGTTTTCTATCTAACACTTCAAACACTCAGGATTAACATGCAAGGATCTTTTCTTTGTTTTTGAATTGCAAAATAAATTGGTTCTTTTCCTTTAGTGCATTCAATTTTTTTTTGAATGTTCATTTAAGCCCAAATTCAAGTGATTTGATTGTTTGTTTCAATTTCTTTTAGTCACTCAAGATTGTGTGTTTAATTGATTTTATTGCACCAAATGAAATGTTTTGATTGCTTGTTCAATTTCCTTTAAGACATTCAAGATTGGATAAATTCATTTTAAGCCCAAATGAAAGGTTTGGTTAGATTTTAGACAAAGATTTTAAAGCACCAAATAAAAATGTGAGTTCATTTTAGTTTATCAAAAACTAATGAGTGGTTTTTTGTGTTTAAATTGCTAAATGTTGCCTCCGAATAGCATTCCCAGAACCTGGACAAAAAAAATGTGCAGAATCAATAAAACAAGCGATCTCGTGAGTCTAGCAATCAATCCCGCTAAGTCAATGTGCATTCTTGCGAGGTCAAAGAACGATGCCATGGGAATTTGACCAGGATTTTGTAAACTTGAAAATAAATTAACACATGTTACAATTATAGAGATTACAAATCACGTTCCCGTGAGTCAAGACCACATTCCTGTGGGTCAAACAAAAATCTCACAGGTTTGTTGAAAAGCAGAAAAGAAGAAAAAAAGGATCTCGGCCTCTGTTTGTCTGCAGGGTTGCAGGATCGTATCCTACGAATAGAACTTCATTCTCGCAAGTCAGGCCTTCAATCCTGTGGGTGGGATAAAAATTTGTTGTGTTGATTTGGATGACTGGATTGATGGTAGTACAAATAGTTGTTTTTTCTCCTTCCAACCTGCAAAAACCAAAAAACCTAGCACAATAGGCTCAAACAAAAAAAATGTTAGAATTTTGGTCAGTTTGCAAGAAAAATAGGATGATAAAAAAAATAAATGACCCATGAAGTGGGTCCCACCGAGTGTACCAAAATGTGATAAATAAAAACTAGTTGTTAAAGGAGCACAAGTCTAAACTAAACATTCAAACAACTAACTAATTACCACATATAAGATTAGACCCAAAAAGATAACTAAAAATATTAAAAATAGTCCAAGAGCATGCAAACCTCCCAAGCTAAGTAGAAGCTCCCTTTGATGTGTAGATTTGGTCAAAGATAGCTTGGATGTGTGCTCAATGGATGCTTCAAGCTTTAATAAATTGGGTAAGTGTTTCTTCTAGGATGATTTGGGCATTATATTTTTACAATGGATGTTTTTGGCTCTCAAAGGCATGATAACTTTGCAGTAAAGGTGGATGAAAATGAAAGAGTGAAGGGTTCAATTTATAGGCAAATAGAGGGAAAATTGGAGGGTCAAGATGCAAACTTGGGGAAGAGTCAAGATGCATTTCAGAGAGAGTAAATGGATTGTGCTTTCTCAAATGCCTCTCATTATGACAAGTGTCACAAGGAAAGAGATACGGAAGGATGGGGGAATGTGACCATTTTGGGAGATGTGAGAGGGGACAAAAATGTAAGAAATGGATGGAGTGTGTAAGAGGGATGTAAGAGCATTTAATGAAGAGTTAAATGCATATGGTTGGGGATTTGAGGAATGTGACATGAGAGTTGACTTTGGAATTGGGGTTGAATTCTTAATCCTTGGATTAGGATTATGCACATGCTTAATGGGTGATTAGGCTTAGGTTTAGGGGATAAGCAGCGTGATTAGGAAGATGTGATGGGAGGAGAGAGAATGAGTGGAGGGGTTAATTAGTTAATTGTAGTTATTTAACTAATAAGAAGGGTTAGTATATATGAATGGGTTGGGTTGAGTTGGAACCATGGGTTAAGTGGTTGATAAAGGCTAGTTTAGGAGTTAAAGTTAGGAGCCATGTGCTCAAGTTGAATTAAATAAAATACTTAATTCACAAGTGATATAAAAGGGGATTTATGAATTAAGTTAAATAAATAAATATATTCATTCAACTTAATAGAGGAAAGGGGATTTATTTAATTATTATACTATGGGTTGTCATTTGATAATTAATTGGACTATAGCTAATTAATCGAATTAATTGAGCTAGGGGATAACATAAATTAATCAAATAATATATAACTATTTAATCAATAATGTTCTAGAAAGGCACTAAATTTAATTAAATATGTTTAATCAAATTTAGGTGTCTAGTGATACAATAAAAATAATTCTATTTGAAGTCATATGCAAAACAAAGAACATGGTCATTGTGATCTTACAGACTTAAAACAATGGACAATGTTGAATATACCTTAAGAATGATTTATGGTGCTTGTTTGAAGATATACATATAGTTACAAGAACAACATATAGCTACAAGATGACAATTTTTAGCTGCAAGAATAACATAAACCTACAAGATGGCAATTTAAAGCTACATAAACAACATATAAAGCTATAGGAGCAACATATAGCTGCAGGATTTAGCTACAAGAACATAAAGCTATAGGAATGTCATATAGCTATAGGAACAACATATAGCTTCAATATGACAATTTAAAGCTACAAGAACTACATATAGCTACATGATGACAATTTAAAGTTATGGGAGCATAAAAATATAGGACACAGAACAAAAGTGGTAAACATTATGAATCAAAACAACCACCATTAATCTAGTACTACTTCCTATACTATAGGAAAATAATTAGTGATGATTTGAAATGTATGTGAAAGGTCTAAGTCTTCAAAACCCATGTCTTATTGGCTAATAGAGTCGTATGTGGCCAAAAGTCTTATTGGCTAATACACTCTTCATATAGCTACAGGAACAACATATAGCTACCAGATGACAATTTAAAGCTACATGAGCATAAAAAAATAGGACATGAAATAGAAGTGGTAATCATTATGAATCAAAACAACCATCATTAATCTACTACTTCATATACTCCATGAAACTGATTAGTGATGATTTGAAATGTATGTGAAAGGTTCGAGTCTTCAAAACCCACATCTTATTGGCTAATAGAGTCATATGTGGCAAGAAGTTGCAATAAAGGTATGATATAAAGTAACCACATTTACTTGAATTTCCTTCACCAAATACATAAACATTCATATGCAACACAAAGAAGGCTAATATAAATACTAGCTTGAATTGATTAAAATGATATAACACTTATGTAATCTTTGTTACAATCACACAAAAAAATGTGGTTAAGGAATAAATCTCAAACAACAATAAATATTTCATACCTTGTTCATGCCTTGCAATAAATAGTTTTGAAAAGTTGTTGGACTAGGCACCTAATCCAGAAAAAGTGCATGTGTACAATACAAGCATTGTCAAGAATTTTTTAGCACATATATTTATGCATTCATTTGACCAATCCAAATTTCTAATATGCTATAGTTTAGATCATAACTATATCCACAAATAGAACTAGAATATTAGATTCCTTTAATTCAAGAGATTCATCATAACTTCTGATAGAGAATCCACCTTCCCCTAAGGATGTGTTTCTAGTTAAATCATGTCAATTAAATTATTAATTCAACATTTGTGTTTAATGTTGAAATAGGTATTTAAATAAAAGATAGAGAATGATCTAAATAAGAGAGTTCAAAATATATTTGTATTAAGTCAGCTTTCGTATAAAATAAAAGATGTATACTACTCATACCATCATATGAAACTTACTTTTATCTCCATCATTGGCTTAGGTTCGGGGTCTGGCACCTTTGAATACCATGCAGGGTCTTCCTCCTAAAACTAAAGAAACAGTCATCTTCCAAACTACAGGTCTTTGTTGATTACAACCATTGCAGATAAATAATTTAATAAAACAATCATTACTTTGGAGTATTGGATGCTAATTAGTTAATAGCCACCTCCAATATCTTAATAAATAGCCTCATCAATTCTATGGATGCCATATTTTGAAGCTCATTCAAGCTGTAGAAAGAACCCTATATATATATATATATATATATATATATATTGTTGGAATAACGGAAGGGTGTGTACTGAAAGGGGAGGGGTCAATCAGTACCCTTAAAACTTTTATACTTTAAATCTTAGTAATCATTGCTTGCATAACCGACCATTGTAGCTTTTCTACTTCATGCATGTAATATCATAACATAAATGTAAAGTGCATGTAAAAAAGCATAGAAACATTCATAAAAATCATTTACACATGACACGAGAATTGATAACGCAGAAAACCCCTATTAGAAGGTAAAAACTGTGGAGGGGATGAAATCCACAAAGCTTCACTATCTTTAGAATGGAAGGTGTCGGTTAAGGCTACGATTTGTGATCAATTCTGATGATCTTAATCTATTAGGAGTAACATGTTAGACTTGGTAAGTCTACTCGGTTAAGATATTTCAGCAACATAATGTATGTGTGCACTCGGTTAAGATATTTACAATAAGACTTTTAATTCCACCTTCTTGAAGGATTTTTTCTGTTTTCTACAATTCTTAGAGAGTAGACAAAAATATAGAAGACCTGATAGCTTGGAATCTTGAATTTTTTATTGTAGATCCATTAAGTTCACAAAATTGTATATCACCTATTGTGATGGATAATACCTCTGTTTTACTCGGTAGCCTTGATTGTAGTTCTTCATAACTGAATTCTTCTTTAACTGTCCTTCTACATGAATCTCTCTGTCTGATCCATTGATATCCTTCTGCGGCTATAGTCATCATTTTCTTAATTGATTATACATCTATATATATAATTTTTTGACCTAATTAGGTTTCATTCTTTTCTTGAAAAACTCTAATGATCAAAGGCTTATAACTTGACCTTGATCTCCTAGTTTGCATGAATAAAATCAGTTAACTAATTGCATTGGTGCAAGAGAACCTAGGCTAGCCTCCAATGTCTATGTCATTTTGGATTGTATCTAAAATTAGCCAAGTCAGAATTGTGAGAGAGTTGTGTGTTTGATTTGTGGTGCAGAGCCCTCACTCCAACAAATCACTGATTCAAGGCCATTCTCAGTCAGGGCATTGCATGAACATGGCACTATGTTCATACTCATCTCCACTTAATGGATCATGATGGGGATCATAGTCATTTAGGTTGTTATGTAGTTATTAAGTTGATATTAGTCCATTTGTAAAGGCCTAAGGCTCATTGGTGTTTCTATAAACCTTGAGTCCTTAGGACCTATGGGACATTTTGATTAGGAATATAATTAGAAATAGGTTATTATACCTTAAATAAGGTCCTAGGCTAGTCTAGAGTCCCTAGGTTCCACCCTATAAAGGAATTGTTTAAAAAACAACAAAAGTTGTTAAGAAACTTTTCAAAGTTGCTAAGCAACTTTGCAAAAAGTGCTTAAAAGTTGTCATATGTAAGTTTCAACTGATTATAACTGAATATCAGACAGTTGATCAGTGAAACATCAGTATATAAATGCCATAAAACCTTCCAAAAAGGCAGAAGTTGATAGATGTAAACATTTTTATTCAAAATCAATAAAATCCCTATTTTTTCCTTAAAAATCACTGTTTTTCTGATTCTGCATGGGTTGTACGGATTGGAAATGATATTTTAATGATTGGAGAAGATGCTATATTGAATTAGCTTTCGAATTCATTTGGTTTGAAGTGTTTTGAAGGTCTGTAGACAAAGTTATCGCATTTTTACTCCTACTATCCAGGAAACCCTAGTTCCAGCAGGGTTTTGGGCAAATGGGGTTATAGAGCGTGACTATATCAGCCATTTTGCACAAAACCCAATGGAAATGGAAGCCACGGGAGTATATTATAGGATTCTTGAAGCAGGAAGTTGGAGGTTAAAGGGAATGATTTATACTTGCAAGTTTCAGACCAAATATTAGGATGTATTTGGTCCTGCATTATAGGAATTTGAGTATCCCGTGTTAGATATGCACAAATTTAGTAATTCAAAGGTGTATTAGGTGTTTTCAGATAACATTGAACAGATCCAAAGACCTACCTTCCATCTATGCACCCATTTCATTGGTCCTCCTTTGTAAACCAAGCCTATTAGGGCCCTATTAGGTCTGTGTACCTCGGAGGATTCTTGGAGTGCTGGAGTAGATTAGGAGTTGGTCTTTTGGAATAGTGTTTGGGTTGATAAACAACTTCATATTACATCATTTGATCTGGTGTTGGGGGTGGGATTGTTTCTAGTATCCCAATTTTGTCAAATTTGGCCTTGTAGCCCTGTTTTGGGAAGTGACTAGGAAACATAGTGAAAATTTGTAAAAAGTGTGTTTATGAATCTAGTAATTGTTCTTAAGGATTATCAGAGGTGTATAAAAGTCAGAGTAAGGGTTGAGACCTTTCTTGGAGATTTATTGGAACTCTTGGCATCTCGGAGCAATTTGATCTCAAAGGTCTTAGGAGATCAAGCCTTCCACTGTTGCACTCTGCATCAGGTGGTATCAGATCGGTTTGGATCTTGTGGAGTGTAGATAAGACATCATGTTTGAAGGGGAAGAAGGAGAAAGGGAGATCCCTATGTGGATCACAAATGTATAATTGGCCAAGCTAGTGAAAGAGAAAATGGCAGAAAGAAGAGTAGGAAGGGAAGAGAATAGGAATATGAAAAGGGAGTTAGAGAAATTAAAAGGTAAGTTGAGGAAAGGTGCTGATGAAGAGTCTGAAGGAGAGGAGAGTGAAAGAAATGAAGAAGAGGTCCCTCTAGATCAAAGACCACTCTTACAAGCATTGGAAAGATTAGGGGTGAAAGGAGGAGACTTACCCACTTTTGATGGAAAACTAAATCCAGATGAGTGTATAGACTGGATGGAGGCATTAGACAACCACTTTGAGTGTGATCAAATCCCTGCAAGTCAGAGGTTCAGAATAGAAAAGGATAAAATCAAGGGCCCTGCCCTTAGTTGGTGGAACTTCTTTCAAAATGAAAGAATAGATGAAGGGAAGGAGCAGATCAGCACATGGAAGAGGATGAAAATAGAGATCAAGAAGCAATTCATCCCTGATGATTATGAAGTCCTAACACATCAGAAGCTGCATAACC
>MU224144.1:964254-989280 GCA_018584345.1 Thuja plicata
GTGGTCACTTTGGGATCACTAAGACCCAAGAACTTGTTCAAAGGTTCTATTATTGGCCAAGAATGAACCTTGATGTTAGGAGGTATGTGGAAAGTTGCATTGTATGTCAAAATTCCAAAGGTACTTCATCAAATGCAGACCTATATCAGCCACTACCTATTCCCACTAGGTCATGGGAATGCTTGAGCATGGATTTTGTAGTTGGGTTACCCAAGACAAGACAAGGCATGGATAGTGTTTATGTAGTTGTAGATAGATTTAGTAAGATGGCTCACTTTGTTCCATGCAATACAACTAATGATGTTAGCCAAATAGCCTCTCTCTTCTTCAAAGAGAGTAAGAATCCATGGGTTACCTATGAGCATTGTGTCAGATAGAGACACTAAGTTTATGAGTCATTTTTGGAAGACTCTTTGGCAAAGGTTGGGCACTAATTTATCATTTCGATATGCATACCATCCCCAAACTGATGGTTAGACCAAAGTGGTAAATAGAAGCCTTGGTAATAGATTAAGGTGTTTGACCAAGGAATATGGTCAACAATGGGATCAATTGATTAGACAGGCTAAGTATGCTTATAATGACACTATAAACAGGTCAACAGGGAAGAGCCTCTTTGAAATAGTATATGGTATACATCCTAGAGGAGTCTATGAACGAAGATTCTTAAATAATTCTACACTTCAAAAAGGATTCCCATGCAAGCTGAAAATGAGGAGGATAGGTCCCTCTCCTATCTTGGAAAAGTATGGGAATAATGCCCATAGAGTGGAGCTTCCAGAAGAGAGTGGATTGTCCAATGTCTT
Source organism: Thuja plicata (assembly GCA_018584345.1). Classification (NCBI taxonomy): domain Eukaryota; kingdom Viridiplantae; phylum Streptophyta; class Pinopsida; order Cupressales; family Cupressaceae; genus Thuja; species Thuja plicata. Next base: position 965,061 of record MU224144.1, read on the forward strand.
CAATATTGTAGACCTGGTCTCTTATAAGGAAACACCACCTGATATGGATCACAGCCTTAGAGAAGTCATCCAAGCTATAGAAAAACTCAAACTACCTTATACATCAGTCAAGAAGGCTGAAAGCATACTGGATACCTGAGTCTACAAGAAGACTAGAACCAAGGAATACAAAGAATATTTGATCAAGTGGCATGGTTAATCTGATGCTGATGTAGTGTGGATCAAGGAAGCTAAATTCAAGAAGATGGGAGTTGACGTTACTCAATCCAAGAGTGGATTGAACTCTTTTTTCTAGGGGAGGATGGTGCAGGAGCACCTAGGCTAGCCTCCAATGTCTATGCCATTTTGTCTTGTATCTGAAATTAGCAAAGTCAGAATTGGGAGAGAGTTGTGTGTTTGATTTGGACCTTAGAAGGTCTTTTTAATGTGGACTAGGTGAGTTAGTGTTAGAACTAAGGTCACCCAAATAGTCATTGTTAGTAGTATTTGATAGTTTAGCTTTAGAGGCTAAGGTTAGGCTTTGAGTTATTAATGTGTTCCAAACACTTGAGAAATGTAAGAAAGTTTCCTTGAGGCCTTAAGTGAATTTAGGTCATTGAGTTATAGTTGTTAGAGGTCCTAGAAATTAGGAAGGTGTCATGAAAGAAAAGATGCCAAATGTTTCTCAAAAGTTGTCATGACAACATTTGCAATAATGGCAAATGTTGCATGCAACTCGGCAACATTGGATCCCCTAAAAGGTAGGAGTGGGATATTAACCAAAAATGCCTTAAAACATGGATAATGTGATCTAATACTATGGAAGACTCAAATTTTGAGGTAGACTACATTGTAAGAAGATTTTGATTAGTGAATATAGCTCTGCAACTCTGTTTTAAAAACCTGAACTTTTCAGTGTGACAGTGCTATTATATGGATTGAATGCATTGATTTATTTTTTGGTTTTTGTTCATAGGATAGTTCTAAGACTTTTTAATTTAACAAGAGAGTTTATTTAAGTTACTTTAGTGCTTTGAATAAATTGTTTATAGTTTAGAGGGTTCACCGGTCCTATCCTGACCAGTTTGTCATTTCATGGAACCCCCATGAAATCTAACCATGGGATCTTCCTAAGGGTAGATGAATTTTTTAGGGGAGCCATTGGTATATACATATTTAGAGTTAGGATTCATGAGGATTCGGGTTTCTATTATTAATACCAAGCCCTAGGAAAGAAGACAGTACCCAGTTAGAGGTTTGGAGGTGAAGATTTGAGTATTTAATGTGGGGAAGCAAAGTACAGTACAAGGAAAGTATAGTTCTAGGTGTGATATGATCCAACCATGTCATGTTAGGATATTTGTGAACTCACTAATCCATTTGGTCAAGGTTTGATCAAGAAAAAAGTAACATCCTACTAATTAGGCCTTTTAGCCCTATTAGACCTAGATAATAGGAACCCTGTGTACGGAGGACATAGGAATATAAAACCTTCAAAATCCTTCATAAAAATCCAAAAGGGTATCTAAGTATGGGATTATATTTTCAAATTGTTTGGAAATTTTTGGCAAGAATTGGAAAAAGGTCTTTGCAAAATGCTACAAGGAATTAGGCCTCCTAAAGACTAAATCTTGAACCTGATTGAAAAGGGCTAGAAGATACTTCAAGATGGATCCAAATGGTAGCATATGGAATTTTTCCAACGTGTTTGGTACCCCTATAATGAAATTAAATTTTTGTGTGGAGTTGGCACTTAGATTCTTCTAAGTGTAGGAGAAGAAGTGAAGTAATTAAAGGGTGTTAGTCCTTCAAGGTGAAGCACAAGGAGTGAGACTCTTGGAAGAGTTGAATTAGGTATTAGTTAATCATCTAAGCCTAATGAGGACCTAGAGGAGATTAGGATCCTTGAAGAAGACAAAGAAATTATTCCTAGCAAGGTGTGCAAGCAAACCTAGAAGCACTCACACCATGCATCCACATATTACACTATTCTTGATCCACAAAAAATGGTTGTCCAGCTAAGCATAAATTTTTTTAAAAGATTAATGTGCTTTAGCTAACTTGTAATTTGAGATCCGCTTTTCTTGGGAATAAAATTGTCTCTTGGTAGAATGGTGTTTGATGATGTCTCTGTAGATTGTGCTCGGTGAAGTCCCTACAGACTGGTGCTCGGTGATCACTGCACCTGGTGCTCAAAATATTTTAGTGACCACTACGCTTAACCAGTTTGGTGACCACTATGTTTGACCATTTTGGTGACCATGTGACTGACGATCGAAACTGTTTGCTTATTATACTAATGACAACTTTAGATCCTTTAAGAATTAACAATATATATATATATATATCTGTGTGTGTGTGTGTGTGTGTCATCAAAAAATGGAAGCACTTCCATTTTGGACTAGATTATCCCTCTGAGTAAGTGGTTTGGGGTCATGTCAAATTCTTTGAACGGGTCTTTGACTTGGATCTATCTTTTCCCCTGTTCTGCCCTATTTTCCCCTTCTCTTCAACCTATTTCTGGCATCCTACTCTGTAAATTTGAGGTTCTTGACCTCAGGTTCAAGGTCAAACTTTTGGGTCATGTTTGACCTTGACCCTGACCTATGGTCCAAATTTCAAGTTTCCAAGGTTTCCGGATGTCAGGCTTTGGAAAGATTTAATTCCAGTTTCCAGGTCGGTTGTTTCAGACTCTGAAGTAACGAATCTTAAAATTATATTTAATATAAGTCTACTTCGAGGTTTATAGGCGTAATTGGAATTTAATTCTCCTATGTAGGCCTATCTATAAGTTTGTGCCCTATATTTTTATATAAGGAAGGTTTTCTCCTCTCATTTTATCTAAGACAAAAAAAAAAAAAGAGAAACAAGATTTGGAAAGAAAAAATACTTGAAGCACCTAAGGCACATAATCCATTGAATTGATCATCTACTAGAAAAAGAATTCAATCATTAAATAATTCAATCATTCAAGCCTTCAAGCATTCAATTCATCAAGGAGATGCATTGATAGCCATTGAAGGATTCAAGCTCTATGGAGCCCTCTTATTGAAGATTTATCCATCCACATCCACTGAAGCTTCTTCCTATTCAAAGATCCATTCAAGATTGGTGTTGAAGATCTAAATATAATTGATTTGAGACATCCTAAATTCTACATTCTACATTCTACATCCATTTGGCACATCCATACTTGTGGATCCAAGGATTTGAATCCTCTACAAGGGTTTCTATACAAGCAAGGTGAATTTGTTCATTTAGTTTGTTTATCTCTACAATTTCAATTATATTTTAAGGTTAATTCCAAAACCAAGGTTCGACCAATGCAAACCCCTCCCCCCCACCCCACCAAAAAAAAAAACCATTTTTCTTGTAGCTACAGGTACAAGAAAGAAAATTACAGAGCATATTCAAATACCCTTTTCGGCCAACTTTCAGCATCCGTGAATAGAATTTTCATGAGAGCAGTGCGGGTCAATGTCAACATAAAGGGGTGCAATTGCACCCCCATATTTGGGTCATGGTCAACCTTTCCTAGGAAAGAAAAATATTTCTGGGTTTTCTCCATCTTTGTGTGTCTGTTCCATATCCAGTTACAGAATTTCCCGAAATTTAGTACAAACATAAGCAAATAGGTATTTCCAGATCTGCTACCTTCCAAGATAAATATTTCATTTCAATTAATGTTATAAGCAATTCAGATCTATTTTTTTACTTTATAATTAAGAAATTAGATCCCCCTTCCCCTCTTTATCCATAACTAGTTGATTCCTTTTTGAATTGATCGTCTCCTTTCGATTAATCAATTGGGATCTCCTTGTCTTAGATTAGGAGGCCACACATTTCCATCAACACACACACACACATATATATATATATTCCATCAATAGACAACTCTTTCTTTTTGGTGATAGATGTTTTGCATCTTTTCCTTAAGAGACTAGCTTTTGCATACATATTAAATTTGTTTTCTTTTATGCTCTTGCATTTCAAAATACAAAAAAATCCACATACTCATAAAAAATACAAAAACATTTCTTGCATTTTATTCACTATGAAGATCTTTAATATGCTTTGGGGTAAGGTTATTTTCCTCATTATTGTTCTCTTAGCATCTCTTTATAGTACTTATGATGTTTATGAGAGTATCATCCATTTAATCATGTTTGTTACTCTTCATGTTTCACTTGCTTATGTTATTTTGAGATTAAATAATACTAGCCTTCCTACTTTCAAAACTTTCATTAAGAATTTGCATAGCAAACTTATTGCTCTTTTGGATTATGTGAATAATTTGGTAGATGATACCCCATTTCCTAATCCTCCTAATCCTATCCTTCCTAATCTAGTTCCTAATCTTCCTAATCCTATCCATCCAATCCAATTCCTAATATTCCCACTCCTATTTATCCATCTTTTATCCCTAGTTCTTCCCACACTTATGATGGGGCTCAAACTATGGTTCATGATGCAGATGTGAAAAAATTATTTGATTTACCTTCCTCTTCTTATTCGATCCATGATGATATTAAAGGAAAGAGAAAAGAAACTTCTTCTAAACCTATCATTCCACCTTAGACACCATTTTCTCATGATCACCATAAACAATCACCTCCTGTAGAAGCTTTACAATATATGTACACTACTGGATACAATATGGTGGCTAAACAAGGTTATAAGGGTTTAGGGCTTGGTGTTAACGAACATGGTATTAAATATCTAGTTCATCTATTCCCTAAACCAGATAGGCATGGTCTAGGATTTCTATTATCTCAATTTAAGGAGGTTTATTTTGATTTTCATCTTCCTCTTCATGTTCATCTTCCAACACCTTCCTTAGATTACCTTGATACCCCTCAAGATGTGGCTAAGAAGGTATATGTTCAATTAATGAATTGTAACAAAGAAATCTTTAAACCTATGCCAAAAGATGCTATCTCCAAGTACAAATGTCCTTTTCATTATAGTAATACACATTTACTTTCTGATTGCATGCATTTCAATATGTATGTTAGAGAAAGGGTTTCTTTAGGAATTATATCTCACTCTCGTGCAGTATAACAATTTATTCATAATTTCCATCCAGGGAATACCCCTCGTTCTTCAATAATATATATCTTTCTCCCTCTTGTCTCTTCTATTGGAAAGTGATCAATTTTGTATGATGTGATTTACTTTTTGGTTGTCATTTATGGCAATACATTTGGCGTACCAATCGATTCATTTGAAGTTAAGTTTTGTGGACTTTGAAATTGGCTATGTACAGAAGCAGAAGTACAGAGGTATTTTGAGTATCGAAGATCAAGATCGATAATTTAAGACAAGAAAGCTTAGAATAAGATAGTATAGGGTATGTGTGACCTCCACCTAAGATCAATTTGTTTTTGGTGCTATTTACAGTGAGTTAGAGAGATTTGAAGACAGACATACAGACAATAGAGCAGTGACACAGAGCAGCTGGATAGAAGCGTTGATTCAGGGAGTATGACATGGATTCCTGGCAACCAGAGTCAGATTATGATTATTGATAATCTATATTTTGATTATGTTAGAGCACCGACTATGCATTTTATATTTACTTTATTAAATGTATTTTGTATTGAGAGTCGACTATGTAATATTTGTATTTGAGAGCCGACTTGGTAAAGAAGAAAGATATATATGTAAGATCTTTTTGTTGAGAAAAATAGTTGTGAGTGAATAGAGTTTTTGGATATGATATGCGAATGGTAGAGTAGACGATGACATAGATCATTGAAGAACTATAACAGGAACTATCTAAGCATTAGAGATGCTTGTTTTGTTCATTGTTGAGAATATTTTGTAACATAACTATATTGTAAGAGTTATATGCTCAGTTGGCCCCTAACAGGTTGTTGTATACCTTTAACAGGGTTGTTATTCCTCTAACAAGGATTTTTACTATGTAATATTCAGCTCCTAATAGGGATAGGTCTCCTAATAGGGACACTATACTTTAGTACATGCTTGTGGGTCCCATCCCCACCAATGTTTTCCCTTGGCTAGGATTTCCTTGACAACAAATAATGGTGTTATGGGTACTGTGTTATTTTCTTATGTTCTTTTCATTTCTGCAAGTTTATGGATTATTTATAATTGGTTGAAATTTTTTATTATGTACTGTAATACTCATTAACCCACCCCCCCCCTCAGTATTACCTAATCCTAACAATTGGTATCAGAGCTTTTGGCCCTTGGAGAGAAAGTCTAACAGCTTAAGGAAGATCAGAATGGATTTAGATAGTTTGCAAGAAAACTTTGATGTTGCACTTGAAGACCTTGATAAAGAAAAAGCAGAGAATGGAAAATTAAGATTCAACATGTGAAGAGCTAAGAATTTTATAAAGAAACTTAGAGACCAGCTTGAACTTTCTAGAAATCAAAGATAGGATATTGTGGTTTAGATAAAAGAGGATTCAGAAAAAGACAATTCAGATCAGATGAAGCAACTTGAAGAAGAAAATGAAACCTTGAAGCTTGAAAATGAAGACATGACTAAAGAGATTCAATTACAAAAATATGCTAAGAATAATATTGAAGATTCTTTGAATAGTGAAAATGTTTTGATGGAACAAATGAAGAATGAGGCTGACAACTACAAGAACAAGTATCTAAAACTGGAGAAATACAATCATATCATAAAAGGTGAACTTTTTGAGGAAATGAAACACATTGAGAAACTTCACACTAGCATTGATTTGATCGATGAATAGAGAGACACACAGAAACCTAAAGGTGATATGAATGGTGTTGGATTCAATGAAGCTAAATGTTCAAAGAAACACAAAGAGAAATTTGATGCAAAGATTGATGCTGAAAAACCTACTATTGAAGAACCTAGAGAGCAGATCAGACCCTTCAATAGTAGATGCATTGGTTGTAACAAGTTTGGACACATGAAAAGAGATTGCACAGGTAATTTCCATTTTAAGACCTTTTTTGGTTATTGTTTTAATTATAATGGATATGGGCACAAGAAAGAAGAATGCAAGAAACCTAATCAATCTAGATATAGACAAGACAATGGAAGAGAACCTACAGTGAAACCTACATTCTAGAAGTGTAATAATCTTGGACACATTGCAAAGTATAATAGAGTAAGCAATAGAAGAGTACCACCTGCTATGAATACACCGAAGAATAGAAATGATACTGGTAAGAGTTTGCAGATTTAAAGAATGATTTTCATAGCTATTTTAAGAAAGTAGAGGATAACAGCAGTGGTAAGATATGGAAGATCAAAGAGACAAGTGAGACATTGGTTCAGGGAGAGACAGTAGATGATACTGGATCTTCACATGATGGTAACAAAGAAGAATTGACCTAATTGGCTGATCATGGCCTAAGGAGTAGCATTGGATGAAGATATTAGAACATATCCAGCCCCTAAATTTGTGGGTTGCGCTCTAGCGAGCTTAGGTATGATTGTGGCCGACATCATGGAGTATATATTTAAGAGCACAATATTGAACAATGCTTTTTGTGTGATCGCAAGATTTATAGCCAACTGGATAGTATTGGGTAATGTGAACTTTTAATGACTTAACATTATATAAAGCACCATATGATTATCTATTTCCTTACCATTTGATGAGCAGCAACCTAAAGAAATTAGAGAGCATAGAGATTTAGTCTATCCTATAATTTTTGTGCATGATCAATTGAAGTGAAAACTCAGAATTCAACATGTAAGAGGTATTTACATCATCTAGTTATGGATGCACTTATTATCTATGAGGTTGTAGATCAACCTAGATACAAATTCAAGAAACGTCCTTTCAAGTCTTGTGAAGAAGACCCTGAAGGAGCATTTTCTCAGACACCATACATATTTTTACATGTAGAAGACATTAGGGCATACATTCATTGTAAGTATGATATACTGGGTATTGATGAAATTTCTACTGAGATGGAATATATGATTGAAAAAGGCATTATGAGAGATGAATACAAGAATGCTGATCAATTGAGCATTGTGAAAATTCTGGACTTATATGAATTTGAAAAAGAAGAATGGGTTAAAATATTTTTGAGTAGAGTACATGATCAATTCATTTGGATAGGCGAGCAACCTGTGAAGATTTGTAGTGAATTAATTCATGAGATTACTAGACTGGATAATACTGGAATCATTCCTATAGCAAAGAAACATGTGAAAAAGCAATTTGAAACCCTAACACACTCCAAATGAGACAGACGAGCTATGTCAGTAAGTGACATTGTGCAACATGATGTAAAGTTGATTGCTATGATACTTGGTTACAAATTCTATTATAGTAGTAGACCTAATTCAGTATCTATAGGAGTTATCATGATGGCATATAAAATGGTGAAAGAAAACACTAAATACAATCTATGCGAAGTGTTAACACAACAATTTCTAGAGAATGTGAAACTGATAAAGAAAGACAGATCAAAGACCTTCATTTTTGGTTCATTATTAATGCATATGTAATTACACATTGAGCACAAATTTCCAAGAATGCACCCTAGTGGATGGAGAAAAGGGATACCTACTGGTATACAGATTTCTAATAGTTACAGAAGACAAAACAACACACGGGTTGATGGTGATTTGTTTGGTATGATTACAATTCTTCAAAGATAGATGAAGGGAAGATACAAGATACCTGAAGGCTTAGTTGAGAATTACAAGGATTCAATCTATTTAATGGTTGAAACTGATTGTGTATGCCTTGAGGCAGTTATAACGAGGAATAAATGGTGTTATCCTATGGGATATGAGGTAAGTTCTGAGGTATTGACTATGCAAATAAAACATGTCCTTGCATCCAAGATGGATACATTTGAGGAGAGATGAGGAACTTATGAGGAAAAATTAGCTAACGTAAGAGAGGAATAGAGTAGAGGTTTGAGGAAGAGAAAATTAGACAATATTGTGCATGAATGTGGTATTAAGGCAAGATTCACAGAGGAAGAACTAAAGGAAGTTAAGAAGAAGTTAGCAGAATGATCTTATGGATTGTCATGTTCTACTACTACAGCTCTTACACCTCCTGAAGTAGTGATGGTAGATAGTCCACCTCCTATGGTTATTGATGTGACCTCCCCTCCACCAAAGCAGACCTCACAGGCATAAAATAATATTCCTAGAGTGAGCACCAGATCCAAAAGTCAAATTTCACCACCTAAAGAACCAAGCACTATGAGAGAAGAGAAGAAAACTGAAAGTGAGAAGCATATATGGAAACCTGACTTGAAGATGATTGAGAAGAGAGCTATTGAGCAAGGGAAGTTATTTTCTATTAAAAAATACTATGACAGGTATGAGGAAACTGATAAAATTTGGATTGAGGATGTTGTAGTCAATCATTTACTTGTTTTCAAAAAGAATCTATTGGAGATAGAGGGTAGTATACCTAAGGATTTATATGGTAGATTGGAGACTAGGAAATAGCTAGCACAGATAGAGGATGAAACTATTAGAAATCAAGAAATTGATAATATGTTGCCTGTAGTTTCTATGCAAGAAAGAGATAGGATATTTAAGGAACTGAAACCTTTGTTGAGAACCAAGACCAGACTAGTGAAGATTATGGCTAGAAAATATGATGAAGTTATAGAAGAAACTTAGAAGGCACTAGATCAAATATTAATGAACGTTCTTCTTGACAATACCTCACTTTCTACAACTACTATTCCTACACCCTTAGGAAGGGGAGAGAGTTTGAAGATAGTTGAGGCAAGTGTTGAGAAGAAAGAAGTTGATGTGCAACCAACTTTCTATGTTTCTAGTGTGTGTGTGTGACTCTTGACACTTCACATGATGAGAAGGACCCATTTGAAGAAAATAATGACAATACACTAACTAAGGAAGAGGGACAAAAAGAATTGGAGTAGAAAGAAGAAACAACAAATGTTGAAGTCAAGAATGAAGTTGACACATCTTCTACCTAATTTTTGGCAAGTAAAGATAAATCTATTGATATAGATGTTGATTGCATGGATGAGGATGAGTTGGTAAAATTAGTTTTTACTGCACTCACTAAAGAAAAGAAGAGATCTAACAAGAAAAGTGACAACCAGACCAAAGTAATGTCTAGAGGAATTGATATTGTGAACAAATTGCTCCCAGCACCTATTGTTTTTGAGAATAGAGATGATGTAGAGAGCCTGAATTGTGCACTTGATGTGTTTGTTGGATAGTATGAGAACCTGATGAAGATTGCAGAAGGAAAGGAAGAAAATAACTATTTAGAGAAGAAGCTACTTGAAGTTTTCCAGTCTATCTCATGGGACTTGGGAATTCTGAGAACCAGTACTGCAAATTTAAAGAGTTGTATTGCACATGGCAGGAAACTATTTAGTTAATGTATAAACCCTATCAGACATATTCAGAATGTTGAGGACATTATTGCCAAGGTAAAGGCAACCTTGAACAACATGATGGACAGTTGTGAAACCTCTTCACAATCTATAAAAGAATTGTAGAAGGAAGTAACAATAGTTTTGGCCAAACTGAATGTATTGGATATTGAAAAAGGGAGAGTTTTGACTAGGTTTGGTTTTCTTAAGAATTTAATCACTCCTAAGCTATCAATTATTGAAGCACACCTATCAGACATGGAGAAAACTGCAGAATCATTGGCTAACTCTATGCCTATAGATTTGAAAGAAGTAGAGACAACTTAATTTTCATTAAATGGACTAATTCATGTTAGTCAAGTTTTTCTTAAGTCATGGAGTATAGAAGTGAAGATCTTGGAAGATTCCTTTCAAGATATTCTGAAATTGGTAAGCAAGCCCTAATTTTATTACTTTTGTTATGCACCTTTGTCATTGTTCTCAAAGGGGGAGAAGAGAGAAGTAAAAAAAATGATTAAAGGAGAAGAGAGAAGAGAAAAATGAATAGAGGAGAAGAGGAGAAGATAATGTATAAGGAAATATTGTTTTGATTTGTTGAAACACTTAGTCATTTTTTTGTTAAGTGTTGCCATCAATGCCAAAGGGAGAGATTGTTGGCAAGTGATCAATTTTGTATGATGTGATCCAATTTTTGGTTTTAATTTATGGAAACACATCTGGAATACTAATCGATTCATTTGAAGTTAACTTTTGTGGACTCTAAAATCTACTAAGTACAGAAGCAGAAGTACAAAGGTATTTTGAGTATCAAAAATAAAGATTGATGATTTAAGACAAGGGAACTTAGAAGAAGATAATATGGGGTATGTGTGACCTCCACCTAATATAAAAAAAAATTTGGTGATTTTTATAGTGAGTTAGAGAGATTTGAAGACAGACAAACAGATAGACAGACAACAGAGTAGTGATACAGAGCAGCTGGACAGAAGAGTTGTTTCAGGGAGTATGACATGGAATCCTGGAAATCAGAGTTGGATTATGATTGTTGATAATCTATATTTTGATTATGTTAGAGCACCGACTATGCATTTTATATTTACTTTATTAAATGTATTTTGTATTGATAGCCGACTATGTAATATTTGTATTTGAGAGCCGACTTGGTAAAGAAGAAAGATATATATGTAAGATCTTTTTGTTGAGAAAAAGAGTTGTGAGTGAACAGAGTTTTTGGATACAATATGTGAATGGAAGAGAAGAGGAGACAAAGATCATTTAATAACTATAACATGAACTATCTAAGCATTAGAGATGTTTGTTTTGTTCATTGTCGAAAACATTTTGTAACAAAACTATATTGTAAGAGATGTATGCTTAGTTGGCCCCTAATAGGGTGTTGTATACCTTTAACAAGGTTGTTATTCCTCTAACAAGGAATTGTACTATGTAATATTCAGCTCCTAATAGGGCTAGGTCTCCTAATAGGGACACTATACTTTAGTGCATGCTGGTGGGTACCATCCCCATCGGGGTTTTCCCTTGGCCAGGGTTTCCTCGACAACAAATAATGGTGTTATGAGTACTATTTTCTTTTCTTATTTTCTTTTCATTTATGCAAGTTTATGAATTATTTATAATTGGTTGAAATATTTTATTAAGTACTATAATACTGATTCATCCCCCCTCTCAGTATTTCCTAATCCTAACATCTTCACTGGGTGGCAAGAGGTATTTCTTCCAATTATCTAGGATCCAATATACTCTTAGAATGTTTTGTTTTTTAGCTTAATTGGTTATTATTTCTATATTCTATCCCTGTGGTTTTGTATTATGGTACATCCTTCCTTTGCTCATAATCATCCATAGCTTTCTTCTAGTATTCTTGATATATTTTCTAGGACATTTGTTTTGCAAGATATCTCTTTGTCACAATATATCTTGATCTGATTGATGTATCCCTTTCTTTCATCCCTAGGGAGAAAGGTTTTCCTCCTTTCTCTCTATCTAAGGATCTTCTTTCCTTAGCTTAGTGGCATTTGTTTATTCTGCAACATTATTCCCTTATAAAGACTTATGTTTTTGCTATGGATACCCTCTTATATGAGAGGTGATTTTCCTAGGTCATCACCTCTTCTTTATTTTGAAAATTATGTTCTTTATAAACTCTTTCCTTTGTTTTGGTTTAGAGTTTTCTTCCTTCATTCCAGGATTCATCTTCCTCTTGATCGCAGGGGGCTTGATGATTGAATCTTTGATCCCTCTTTGAAAGATGATATTTTATCTAAATAACTCCTCTATGGTTGGGGTATTGTTGATAAGATCTCTTCCTCTTTGAGGATCCTTTTTCCAGAAGTGACATATCCTTTTCACAATTATATATGCTCTTAGATTTAAGGGTCAATACTCTTTGCTAAGACTATAGTGTACATTGTTGCTAACATGATATCTCATTACTTTGTGAAGTGGGTATCCTCCTTCTCTTCCTTATCCTATATGTTAGGTAACCACAATAAGGAGGGGGCATATATAGGGTCTCCCTTATACTATAGTTTACATTTTACAACATGTGAAATCCTCGGAAGGTAACGCACATAAGTTGCTAAATCCTAAAGAGGAACGCATTTTTATTTTTCATTTTTTCTAAATCCTCGGAAGGTAACCCATATAAGTTGCTAAATCCTGAAGAGATACACATTGTCAATTTCAAATATGCTAAATCCTTCGAAGGTAACACATAGAAGTTGCTAAATCTTGAAGAGACACGCATTTTATATTTCATAGTGATACAAGAATGTGGATCTATGGGCATTCCAAAATCCATCAAAAGACGCATTACAATTACAAAGCACAATATATGGGTGAACCTGTTGGGCTCTCTATCCTTCTTCATTTATGGTAAGGTGAGCATCTTGGCAAGGTTTCCTTTCCTAGTTGATTTGGGTTTATTTTTGCACTAACCCCTCTTTTTGTGTCTTTTTAGCTTTATCTTTGTTTTTCTCTTTGTTTTTGTACCCTTTTGTGTGTCTATTGAGTTAGAATCCTTTTCCTGAGGGCTCATGTCCTTGACTAAGTGATGTTCTACCTCATTGTGATCCACTGGAGTCTTTCTTCTAACTTTATCAAGAGTATGTTCGATTTCCATACTCCCGCTAAAGTGGGGGCTTAATGTATCATCTTAAAATGGAATAAATTCCATGTTAAGATAGTTTATCCCTCCTTAGGGTTTTTTTTAGGCCATCATCATGTTTTCCTCTCATTTCTACCCCTTCTCCATCTTTGATGTCTACTTAGGACCCTGATTGGGCCTCTCCGGGCACTGTTTACCCCACCTGGTACATTGCCCAGGGGTCTTGAACCCCTGGGTCAAGGTCAACCTTGACCTTAACCTAGGTCAAGGTCGACCTTGACCTTGACCTAGGTCAGGTTCAACCTCGACCTTGACCCAGGTCCCCCTTTTCAATTGGAAAGTTTGTCGATTATCGGGGGAAACTAAAAAGTTCATTTTCCCGCTTCTGGGTTGACTATTTCGGGTTCCAAAATAATGATTCTTAAAATATATTTACCACAGGTCCACTTCTAGGGGTATAGGCCTAATTGGAATTTAAAGAAGGACTTGAAGCACCTAAGCATAAGAATAAATATCATCTACTTGGAGAGAATTACATTATATTATACTTTCAATAATCCATGGTTCTACATTCTTCTCAAGCTCTCTATTGAATATCAAGGATTCAAGCATTCAAGCCTTTGAAGGGATTTGGTTCAAGCATTCAAGATTCATCATTCAAACCCTAGATCTATCCATCATGGTGGTGTGATCTTCCTTCAATATCCTTTGTGCATCCTCAAGATTCATTCATTCTTCCTTCAAGGTGTATTCCAAGCATACAATCATGGAGGTTATTATTTATATTTATGGTTGAGTCCAATCTTTCATATTAACATACTTGTTTACATTTGAAATACAATTGCATATCTATTAAATATCATAGCTTCGTTGTTAGATCTACTTCTACTACTTGCTAGAATTCTCCATTTAAATTATTGATTTCAAGGTTAATTCCTAAATTGGGGTTTGACTAAGGAAACTCCCTCCCCCAACAAATAAAACCATTTTTCTTGTAGGTATAAGTAAAGGATAGCAAATTTCAGAGCAGATTTGGATACCCTTTTCAGCCAAATTTTAGGATCCACGAACAGAATTTCCATCAGAGTAGTGCAGGCCAAGGTCGACATAAATGGGTGCAATTGCACCCCTGTATTTAGGTCAAGGTCGACCTTACTCAGAAAAGAAAAAGATTTTTGGGTTTTCTCTATCTTTGTGTTTATGTTCCAAATCCGACTGCAGAATTTTTGGAAACTCAGTACGGACATCAGGAAATAGGTATTTCCATACCTACTACCTTCCAAGGTAAATTTTTTATTTCAATTAAGTTTTTAAGAAATTTAGATCTAATTTTTTACTTTATAATTAATAAATTAGATCCCCTTTCCCCTCTTTATCCATGACTAGTTGATTCCTTTTTGCATTGTTCATCTCCTTTCGATTAATCAATTGGGATCTCCTTGTCTTGGATTAGGAGGCCACACATTTCCATCAACACACATACAACATACACATAAATAAAAATATATATATACACTATATATATATATATATATATATTATATCTTATATCTTATATTGGTATGAAAATTTGTAGAGATAGGCAGAGCAAAAAATTGACTCTATCTCAGATTGATTATGATGAAAAGGTGTTGCAAAGATTCTCCATGGAGAATGGAAAATCTGTCAGCACACATTTGCCTATCCATTTGAAATTGACCTAGGAGATGTGTCCAAAGACACAAGAGGAGGAGGAAAAAATGTCCAAGGTACCCTATTCTTCAGCTATAGGAAATTTAATGTATGGCATGGTAAGCACTAGACCTAATATTGCACATGCAGTAGTAGTTCTTAGTAGGTGCATGAGTCATCCTAGTGTTGAGCATTGGAATTCAGTAAAATGGATTCTCAGATACTTGAGAGGTACATCCAACAATAGTTTATGTTTTAGGGGCTCTAGTACTGATCTAAAAGGCTAAGTTGACTTAGATTTGGCAAGAGACACTAATACCAGGCAGAGTACAAGAGGATATGTTTTTACTGTCAGTGGGACAATGATGAGTTGGATCTCTAGGTTGTAAAAGGTGGTTTCTTTGTCCACCAAAAAGGTAGAGCATCTAGTTGCAATAGAGGCAAGCAAGAAAATTATATGGCTGCAATATTTCCTAGAAGAATTGGGACAACCCCGGGTTAATAATTATTTATTTATGAATAGCCAAAGTTCCATTCATCTTGCAAAGAATTTTGTCTTGCATTCAAAGAAAAAACACATACAGTTGAGGTACATACAGATGAAAATCTAGTGAACTAATCGTATAAAGAACAGAAAGAACACAAGGGGTGAAAATACATAGTATTTTTTCATTGGAAAACTATTATCCACACGCCTGCATAACCTTCTCATTTTTTTGACATGCCTACAAGGGGACACAAGGTGTCGATAACACATTAAATTTCTACATGCCTAAAAATAGTACAGAAAGCACAATGTACAACTTGTGCCAAAAACATACTGCATTTATCCCATAAAGGTCTCTCAAATTGGTTATTCATGTGGGCTAATGGTGGTGAAAATAGATAACAAGTCTATTATGCTTATGTTATTTCTGGTCTTTGGTGTAGACTAATTATATGAAGAGATTTTCTTGTGTCCTTGGTGCAGACCAAGTGTACCAAGCCTTGTTATTTCATGCCCTCAATGTAGAACTAGTGGACAATCTATTGTTTTGGTTGAGTTGTCTTATGATGTTGAGCCATAGGACTAGGTACATTGAGTAGGCATGAGGATTAGCTCCTTGAGAAGTGGTTGCATCGTCTGCATCAAGGATTTTTCAAAAAAGTGATAACATAATAAAATATGTTGACTATAAAAATTAAATAATATTAATTGGTATTGTGTAATGCATCAAATATTTGAATTTCATGCATGACCCAAACATGACCATAGATGGTAATGTAGATATCATTAAAATCCTAAACCTCATGAGCAATCTAAGTGTGAGTGTAGATGGTGGAGACCATTGAATCTCTATATGTCATGACCGGTCTATGTGTGAGGTAGATGATTGAGACCCAGATGTCAGTATTGATCCATATGGATAGAGATACTCCCTAGTATTGATACTCTCATGTCTAGGTCCAGGAGCAGTGAGTAGCACCTTCATTTGTTTTGATATGTGGTATTATGATTGTGCTTGGGATGTTGGTCCATATGTTTATTATTCTCCATGTTTCTTTGTATTCTACATCTTTGTGTATTCCATTGGAACATCGTACCTTGTTATGAGACTATGTCTTTACTTGGATTATGTGTTAGCCACTTCTTGATTGTATATATACCTTGTGTTTTTGGTTGGGTTACTATTACCATGAGAATGATAGGGTGGGCCTGAGGATTCCACATGGTAGGGTGGCATTTCACTTTACAAATTTTTGGGGACCTATGTACAAATGCATGACTCTTCCAGGGACAGAGAGTAGGAGCACCATGTGTTGGAGATTTGCTTCTGTGCGAATTGTTGATTGTATGTTTGTCATTGATGACAACATATAATATACATCAGTATCTTGTAAGCAATTATCAGTATAGATTTTTTGGAGCCTTGTATGTTTATTTCCATGGTGTACACATATTTTGATTGCTATGTGCATTCACACAGAGTCAGATATTTAGTTTCAGTTGAGTTACGTTAGTTTGTTTTGACAGTTATAGTCAC
Organism: Thuja plicata; assembly: GCA_018584345.1. NCBI lineage: Eukaryota > Viridiplantae > Streptophyta > Pinopsida > Cupressales > Cupressaceae > Thuja > Thuja plicata. The sequence continues at coordinate 982,209 of MU224144.1, forward strand.
TGAAGATTATCTGTGAAGATTCAATGTAATTACATTGTTTCTTGAGTTGTGCCTATCTTTGGGATATGTTTTTTTGTATTCATGTTTAGTTATGAGTTAAAGATAATTATCTAAAGGTGCTAAACATGTTCTAATAGAAGTGGGATAATTGAGTCAATTTGGTAGAGCCGACTATGTGAAGCGTCGCGTCTATTTAGTTTGGGTTGTGTGATTCTAATCAGTTTGTGTGCTTGATTTGGAAGACTAAGTAAGTATTGAAGGGACTCCTAAAGCCGACTAAGATCACATCTTTTGGGAAGATACTTATAGTAGTTCATTTGGTGAATGCTAAGTGTGAATGATAAGAGAAGAGACAGAAAAAGTACAGAACAAAATGTCCATTGTTTTGGGACAGTAGAGACATTTCATTCATCAAGAAAAGATCTATGTGAAGAAGAAGTGAAAGCATACAACACACTGGAGTTGATCAAGACAATAGGTCTACTCAAACAGTTCATTTATCAGATATAGTGCATATATGTTTTACTGAAGGTTGCAGCCTTCATCATTTTAGCAGTGAGCTTTATGGACAGTGAGTCCTCACCCCTAATATGGTTATTTGTAAAAGACTCCTAATAGGGTCAAACCCTTAACCAGGTCACTGTACTTATTGCATTGTAAATAAAAAATCCTAATAGGGTTGCAAGATCTCCTAATAGGGATAATTATACTCAAGTACATATCTTTGTGGGTGCTAATTCGAACCAGGTTTTTACCTATTTGGTTTCCCTGTAGCCAAAATTGTTGTGTACTATCTTGTGTTATCTAAATGTGTTAATGATTAATGTTGTTCTATAGTTAATTGAAGAAAAGAATTAAACTAGCTGATAACTGATTCACCCCCCCCCCTCTCAGTTATCCCTTGGGACTATTCTAACAATTGGTATCAGAGACAAGTGCCTTGGAGAGAAATCCTAATAGCTTAAGGTAGATCAAATAGCGTACTTCAGGAAAGAGAGTCCTAATTTTGATGGAGAGAACTATCTTGAATGGAAGAACAAAATGATAACACATCTTCAGTGCATTGGTTTTCAAATCTATGAGATTTCTACTCATGAAATTGATGTTCCCACCTTGAAAAACCTTGCAGAAGAAGACTCTACAAATAAACAAAAAGAAGTATTCACTCAAAATGCAATTTCCAAGGAGGCCCTAATCAGTGCCCTATCTGACAGTGAATTTTCTAAGATCAAGAAGGCAGAAAGAGCATATTCAATCTAGAAATACTTAGAAGATATGTTTGAAGGAGACATCCAAGAAAAGAATGCGCATAGAAAGACATGGAAGAAAAGATACAATAATTTAGAGATGCTACCTTAAGAAAACATCAGAGCTTATAATCAAATAATCAATGAAGCAATATCAGGCATTAGGAACAATGGTGGAGAAATTTAAGAGGATGATATAATGGACAAACTAATGACCACATTAACAGCAGATTATGAAAGCAAGATTAACATCTTGGATGAAACCATGCAATTCTCAAAGGACTTCAAAAGAGAAACCCTGATCAGAAAAATATCTACATTTGAGATATCAAGATTGAAGACAAAACCTAAAATGGAAACAACTTTCAAAGTCTCAGTCCATGGTAAGAAATCCTTAAGCAGCTCTAATGAGAAGGAAGAAGTTGATACTGAACTAGAAGAAATAATTGCTATGATTGCCAAGAAGGAAAGAAAAGGTAAAGGGAAATATGAAGGACAACTACCATTCAAATTTTTTTCATGCAACAAAGTTGGCCACTTTGCATCCAAGTGTCCTACAAAAGTCAAGAAGTTCATATCAGACTACAAGCCCAAGTACACTAAGGAATTCTATCATGTTGAAGATGGTGTAACTGATGATGATTTAGGAGAAGATGAAATAGGATTTATTTCCATTAAAGACATTGAGAAAATGCTTGAGGAGATGGATATTGAAGATGAAAAAGAAGCACAAAAGTTAGCATTAGTTTTCAAGGCAGACATCAGAATAGACTGTATCATAGACAATAGGTGTTCACATCACATGATAAGTGAAAAAGCTAGATTTTTACATCTAGATAAGTACAAAGGTGGAATGGTTATATTTGGAGATAACACTCCCAAACCTATCATATGCAGAGGTTCTATTACCTTAGATGGAAAGAACAAAATAGATGATGTTTTTTATGTTGATGGTTTACATCAAAACCTTCTAAGTGTTGGACAATTACTTGACAAAGGATATCAATTAGAATTCAAAGACAACAAGTGCATCATTAAAAACAAAGAAGGAGACATGATTGCATCATGCTCAAAGACCAAAGGTAATGTCTTTCAGCTCAACTTTGAAGTAAGTTGTTTTGTTGCAAAAGTGGATGACAGTTGGCTATGGCACAAGAGACTTTGTCATATCAAATTTGACAACATAGTAAAGATAAGTAATGTAAAGGCAGTAAGAGACCTTCCAAGTATTGCAAGACCAGTTGATACTATGTGCAGGGAATGTTTGATGGGGAAGCATGTGGGGACCTCATTCAGAAGTAAACAGAACTCTATAGAGAACAAATTAGATCTGATACATACAGAACTATGTGGACCTACTCAAACAAGATCATACTATGCAGAAAGGTATTTTATTTTGTTTTTTGATGATTTCTCAAGGATGATGTGGGTTGCATTCTTAAAAGACAAATCTGTATCTTTTGATAAATTCAAAGTATTCAAAGCTAAGGTTGAAAATGAAACTGGATTAAAGATAAAATGTCTGAGCTCAGATAGAGGAGGATAATTCACCCCTGACCAGTTTTATGATTACTGAGAAGAACATGGAATCAAAAGACAATTAAGTGCACCTATAACCCCTTAGTAGAATGGGATAGCAGAAAGAAGGAACAAGATAATACTTGACACAGTACGCACTATCATGATTGAAGGAAAGGTTTCCCATAACTGTTGGAGAGATGTGGTTAATACAATAGCTTATACCATCAATAGAGTCTAGTTAAGGCCAGGCAAAAACAAGACACCTTATGAACTTTGGTTTGGTAATGTACCCACTGTAAAATACTTCAGAATCTATGGAAATAAGTGCTACATCAAGAGAGATGACAGTATTGGCAAGTTTGATGCTAGAAGCGATGAAGGTATTTTTCTTGGTTACTCTACTAAAAGAAAATCCTATAGATGTTTTAATCTAAGATTGAAGAGGATCATTGAAAGTACTCATGTAAATATTGATGAGAAGGTTATTATTCAAGAAAGATATGATGAATGTGCTCCCATGATTGAAGATGAACCCAGACCTATCAGTAAGGACACAATTATTGAAGAAATGTTTGACTGTATTGATGTTTCATGCAACAATCCTGAACCAAGTCAATAAGAATCACAGATTACAGATGAGAGTGTCACTCCTAAAAACTCAAATACACATCTAAATTCCACTCTAAGGAAGACATGATTGGAGATCAAAGCACTAAAGTCCTGATAAGATCCAGAGAAAAAGATTCAACCGTTGATGAATAGATATGCTTACTTTCTCAGATTGAACCCTTAAGTGTTGAAGATGCATGCAATGATTTAGATTGGCAAAGTGCTATTAAAGAAGAATTGGATCAGATAATCAAGAATGATACATGGGAACTGGTCCCTAGACCTCATGACAAGAATGTGATTGGAACAAAGTGGATATTCAGGAATAAGATGAATGTAGAAGGTACAGTGGTAAGAAACAAAGTAAGACTGGTATGTAAAGGATATGCACAAAGAGAAGGAATAGACTAAATTGATACATTTTCCCCTGTGAGTAGACTGTAAGCTATCAAGTTGTTTCTGGCCTATTTAACATTCAATAACTTTAAAGTATATCAAATGGATGTCAAGTCATCTTTTCTGAATGGTGACTTGAAGGAAGAAGTTTACATAGAATATCCTGAAGGATTTAATCTATCAGACAAACTAGACATGGTATGTAGACTAAAGAAAGCACTTTATGGACCTAAACTGGCCCCAAGAGCATGGTATGAGAGACTTGATGGTTACTTAACAAAGATAGGATTCAGAAAAGGAGCAGCAGATTGTAACTTATTCATAAGAGAGATATATGAAGGATTACTACTTGTTTCTATTTTTGTTGATGACATTATCTTTGGAGGTAATGACAAGCTCAGTGCCGAATTTGCCAAAGAGATGCAAAGTGAGTTTGAAATGAGCATTATTGGAACTATCAAATATTTTTTGAGATTGAATGTAAAACAAACATTCAAAGGCATATTTATAAATCAGTCTAAGTATGTGAAGGAGATATTGAAGACTTTCAAAATAGAATATTGAAAACTAGTAAGCACCCCCATGATAACAAGAAGCAAGCTTTATAAAGATGATGATTCCACAGTAGTTGAAAAGACACAATACAAGTCTATGATTGGAAAACTTATATATCTCACTCAATCTAGACTAGATATTTCCAATGCAGTTGGAATTTTTGGAAGATTTGCAGCTGAACCTAAAACAAAATCACCTAATGGCAATAAAATGAATATTCAGATACTTAAAGGGGACTATAGACTATGGTTTATGGTATCCTAACTCAGATAACATACAACTTCATGTGTATATAGATGCAAAATGGGTAGGTTGTGTTGATGATAGGGAGAGTACCTCAGGAGGAGCAGTATTTCTTGGAGACAGGTTGGTTACTTGGACAAGCAAGAAGAAAATCTATATCGCTCAGTCAATAGCAGAAGCTGAGTATGTTACAGCAACACTAAATTTCTCAACAATGGTTTGGATCAAACAGATGATTAAATACTTTGGTATTTAGATTGATTATCCTATTGTTATTCATTGTGACAACAATAGCACTATCAATATGTCAAAGAGCCCTGTGATGCCCGCAAAGACAAAACACATTGAGATCAAATATCACTTTCTAATAGAAAAAGTTTCTAACAGAGAAGTAAAGTTGGATTATGTGAGCACTAAAGAATAGTTAGCAGACATTGTTATAAATCCTTTATCAAAAGACACTTTTGAGTATCTCAGGGAGAAGCTGGGAGTAATTCCCTTTCCTGAGTCTGATTATAATTTGCAGCAAAGAACATCATTCTTTGGTGACTGATGAATGGTTGACTACTCTACTTCTAGAGTAGTACCTGTGTTTCATGATGTTTGGCACCCTTTTCCATTGATTTCAAAGGGGGATTATTAGTAAGGGGGATCATATACTCTAGGGGAGTATATAATCATGAAAATAAAAACACAGTCAGAAGAGCAGCAGTAAACAGGAACCCTTGATGAGGATATTGAGAAGATTTTAAAAAGAAGGAGGATACTTTGGGTTGATGGTGTTTTTTATATCATATGTTGCCATCAATGTCAAAGGGGGAGATTGTTGGAAATTTTCTTCTGTGCAAGTTGTTTATTGTATGTTTGTCATTGATGACAACATATAATATACAACAGTTTCTTGTAGGAAATTATTAGTATAGATGTTTTGGAGGCTTGTGTGTTTATTTCCATGGTGTACACATGTTATGATTGCTATGTGCATTCACGCAGAGTTAGATATGTAGTTTAAGTTGAGCTATGTTAGTCTATTTTGATAGTTACAGTGATTGGAGATTATCTGTGAAGAGTCGACGTAATTACATTATTTCTTGAGTTGCGCTTATCTTTGGGATATGTGTGTCTGTATTCATGTTTAGTTATGAGTTAAAGATAATTATATAAAGGCACTAAAAGTGTTCTAATAGAAGTGGGATAATTGAGTCAATTTGGTAAAGCCGACTATGTGAAGCGTCACATCTATTCAGTTTGGGTTGCATGATTCTAATCAGGTTGTGTGCTTGATTTGGAAGACTAAAGAAGTATGTAAAAGGTCTAAGTCTTCAAAACCCATGTCTTATTGGCTAATAGAGTCGTCTGTGGCCGGAAGTCTTAATGGCTAATAGAATCTTCATATAGCTACAGGAACAACATATAGCTACCAGATGAAAACCTAAAGCTACATGAACATAAAAAAATAGGACATGAAATAGAAGTGGTAATCATTATGAATAAAAAAAACCATCATTAATCTACTACTTCATATACTGCAGAAAACTGATTAGTGATGATTTGAAATGTATGTGAAAGGTCTGATTCTTCAAAACCCACGTCTTATTGGCTAATAGATTCATATGTGGCAAGAAGTTGCAATAAAGGTATGATATAAAGTAACCACATATACTTGAATATCCTTCACCAAATACATAAACATTCATATGCAACACAAAGGAGGCTGATATAAATACTAGCTTGAATTGATTAAAAAGATATAACACTTATGTAATCTTTGTTAAAATCACACAAACAAATGTGGTTAAGGAATAAATCTCAAATAGCAATAAATATTTCATACCTTGTTCATGCCTTGCAATAAATAGTTTTGAAAATTTGTTGGACCAGGCACCTAATCTAGAAAAAGTGCATGTGTACAATACAAGCATTGTCAATAATTTTTTAGCACATATATTCATGCATTCATTTGACCAATCCAAATTTATAATATGCTATAGTTTATATCATAACTATATCCACAAATAGAAGAAGTAGAATATTAGATTCCTTTAATTCAAGAGATTCATCATAACTTCTGACAGAGAATCCATCTTCCCCTAAGGATGTGTTTCTAGTTAAATCATGTCAATTAAATTATTAATTCAATATTTGTGTTTAATGTTGAAATAGGTATTTAAATAAAAGATAGAGAATGATATAAATAAGAGAGTTCAAAATATATTTGTATTAAGTCAGCTTGCATATAAAATAAAAGATGTATACTACTCATACAACCATATGAGACTTACTTCTATCTCCATCATTGGCTCGGGTTCAGGGTCTGGCACCTTTGAATACCATGCAGGGTCTTCCTCCTAAAACTAAAGAAACAGTCATCTTCCAAACTGTAGGTCTTTGTTGATTACAACCATTCTAGATAAATAATTTAATAAAACAATCATTACTTTGGAGTGTTGGATGCTAACAAGTTAATAACCACCTCCAATATCTTAATAAACAGACTCATC
>MU224144.1:990334-1002544 GCA_018584345.1 Thuja plicata
ATATATATATAAAATGTTTTGACCTGATTAGGTTTCATGCTTTTCTTTAAAAACTCTAATGATCAAAGGTTTACAACTTGACCTTGATCTCCTAGTTTGCATGAATACAATTATTTAACTAATTGAATCCACATATTACATTGTTCTTGATCCACAAAAAATGGTTGTTCAGCTAAGCATAAAGTTGTTTTAAAGATTAAAGTTCTTTAGCTGACGTGTAGTTTGAGATCATTTGTTCTTGGGAATAAAACAATCTCTCGGTAGACTGGTGTTCGGTGATGTCTCTATAGACTATGCTCAGCGATGTCTCTATAAACTATGCTCGGTGAAGTCTCTGTAGACTTTTCTCAGTGAAGTCTATGCGGACTGGTGCTCGGTGATCACTGTGCCTGGTGTTCAAAATGTTTCGGTGACCACTGCACTTAACCATTTTGGTGACCACTTTGTTTGAGTATTTCAGTGACCATGTGACTGACAGTCCAAAATTGTTTTCTTATTATACTAATGACAACTTCTGATCCTTTAAGGATTATCAATCTCCCTCTTTAGCATTAGTATCAAAAACTGGTATATGTAGTGTATACACCAAGTGTTTTACCTTTTCAATGACTCCCCCTATGTGTATGCCTCAGTACAATGTTTTCCCCTTTGTAATATATATACATGTTTTCCTTTTTACATGTTTTCCTTGGTACATTTTCATCTTTTGTGGATACAATGTAATATACACATGTTTTCCCCTTTTTGAAAATAATGACAAAGATGTAGTACTTACAGCTTTTCAAATATGTGTGAATGGGATTGTTGTATGTCTGCCATTAGCTTGTCCCATTTTTCCTTGAGGTGCTCAAGGGTCATGTGCTCCAAAGTGATTCTAGCATGCATGTCATAGATACTCTTTGTAACTGACATCTCTGGCATGGTAATTAGAGTCTTTTCCGAAGTCATGTGTGTCAACAACAATGTGAGATTTGGTAGTAACATAGTTTTTAGGTCGGTTACTTCATCTCTAATTTTTCTTTCTACCTTTTGTATCTCAATTCTCAATTGTTTAGATTCTACAATATTCTCATAATGCAGTTGGAATGCATTTGCTTCGGTTGATAGAATTTGTGCACTAGTTTTTAAATCTTCATCTATTTTAGCTATATGTTCACTATGCTTGGTAGTGAAGTGCTCTAGTGTGCATAAATTTTGAACTAAGTTAACTTCTTTTGATATAACTGGTTCTACCATAGTTACTAGTTCAGAAAGTTTCACCTTATTCTCTGCCACTTCTTGGCTGATTTTCTCGGTGAGTTTGAATTGATACTTCTCTTCTACTCGTTCCTCTATGACCTTCTCAGTGTCAAAATTCTGTGTTGTGATTGCCTTGGTCAAAACTACAAGTTGATCAATTATAGGTGCAGTTTGATCAATATGTGTGTCCGGTACTAATTGCAATAAGATTTCCTTGGTTGTTTCTAAGACTTGTGTATTCTTGTGTTCCTTTCTAAGCTTTTCCTGTATTTCCTTCCTTTTGCATAGTTCTCCATACTTTGATAATGACTCAGGATCCAGTGTCCTAGGATCACAGTTGGGTATGTTTATTATTTCATCAAGTGTTACTGGTTTTCTTCCTTTCTTGTGCTTCTTCTTTTGAAAGGTGCTGGAAGCAGGGAAATGAAGGATTATAGAAAGATCATTTTCTTGCTTTCTTGATTTCGGTGATTGCTTGGGAAGTCTAGTGTCTTTAGTATACTTCTCGGTGTGAACCTATTATTCAGTTGTAGACATCTCTACTTCAACTTTTTCTTGACCTGCAGCCTTGTCTTCCTCTTCAGTGTTATTGGTAGGTGCATCACTCTATTTTTCCTCTATCTCCACTTGTATCTTTCTTCTCCTCATTTGTATATTTCTTCTCCCCATGTCCATAACCTTTGTCCATCGGTATATTTGCATCAGGCTTAGGTGGTGTCTTTTGTGATTCAGTGATCACATTAATATCTTGTATTAAGTAAGGCATTTTCCTTGGTATAAGTTCTTGTGCAACATTAGTAGTGACATGTCCACTTATTGGCTTGGTGGCAATGGTGACATCTTCATCTGCCTTGGCTTCATTAGCGGGATCTTCATGGGTGCTATCTTGTATGGTTATGTCTTGTTCCCCTAATGATTGCAATATTTTAGAAATATCATCCATGAATTTGCTTGCTTCTGTGATTAAGTCAATGGAAGTGATATCCTCGGTGTCATTGATAAAAATATGTTCATGGCTCGGTGTGGCCTCCTTCTCCTCATTGTGATTTGTCTTGGTTAGAGCTAGTACCTGCTTGGGTGGATTAAAGATTTGTGTCCAAATCTTATTTCTTTCTATATAAATCTCTTCTAGCCTATCTTGCAATACTTTGTATGCTCTTGTCTTTGCAGAAAACTTCTTAGAGTGCTCCTACATGATTGAGTCAATTTATTCAACTGTGGACTCGGGCATGAATGTAACTAGGGATCTATCCCTCATATTTTTCTCCATGTTCAATGCATATGTCCACCTAGCTGATATTTTATCATTTAGCTCTTGTGGAATATGATTGCTAAATTGTAGAGGTCCATACATGTATGCAACCATCATCCTTATTATGGCCTCTTCTATCTTATTATAATCCTCAGTAGATAGAATTAGCCATTGTCTAATCTTATGATGTGAGATACTACAGGTATTGATGATTGACGCTGCAACTTCATCAATTTCCTATTGTATTTTGGCCTTTTCTACTTGGATCCTCTATTCTCTTTCATCCTTTTCAGTGTCATCCTTGTCTTCTTTTCCTCTTAGATATCTCCTTCTTTTTTTTGGTGAAGATTTCCTCATTGAAGATGTATTCTTTCTTTTCTGATAAGCTCTCATAGTTTCTTTCTTCAAGGGTGGTGAGTCTACCTCTTTGGTCATTTTCCTTCTTGTTCTTGATATAGCCATTACTTTGGTAACTTTTGATTTCTTGGCTAGTTGTGCATCTGATTCGGTAGACTCTGAATCACTTAATTCTTTACTTTCACTGACGGGTGACTGTTCCTCAGCGATATCTACTTGTTGTTCCAACTCTTCATCATTTACCAAAAGTTTCTTCTGAAGAGTATTTATTATATTTGTCTTCTTCCTGTCTATTTTCTTTCTACTAAATTGGTCTTTATTCTTGACTTGGATTCCTCATATGTGCCAAATATTTTCAATTTTTTGTCCATTGGTTCATTCAGTAGGGTTTCAATAGCCATTGTATCCTGATTAATGTAAATTTCATAGTCCAATAGTGGTAACCATGTTGTTCTCTATTGTGCAAGTTTGATGAGATTGGTGTTGGTGTCCACTATTAAAACATATCTCATCCTTGTAATTCTCCACTAGTTGATCAAGGATTCTCATCCTCCTCTGCATCCTAGTCTTGAATGTGGCAAAGTATCCATCCATTAAAGGTGTGAATTTATCTCCTAGTGACTTAATGAAATCACTAATTTGTGTAGTGATTGGTCAGTTTGTGTCCCGAGTGACATTACTGACAAAAGGAAAGAAGTTCTATAAATAGAAGAATGTACACATTAGGAGGGAACCAAAATTACATGTATTAGATCGGGCTGATATAATTATTCTCATGTTCTCTTCTAGTTGCTTCAGTAGTAGCTCAGATAGGTCTAGTTGCAGTCCCTTCTTCACTATTTTATATGCAGTGTCAGCTGCTCCACATGAAATTTTGTTCATTCTTCTTACTTGAAATATCTTGTACACAATCACATATGCACCAAATTTCATCTCAGGATCAGTAATTGAATTAAATTTCAAACCTCTATCATCCCACTCAGCTCTAGTTAACTTTTCAATCTCAGGGCGTGAAGGGTGTTTTAGGGTTTTTGCCTTCTCGGTTAGAAAATAACCAATCACTATATGAATCACATCCTTTGTGATCGACTTTGGTTCATCCAACCACATCCTTCCATCATGCACTCAACTAAGTACTATGCATATCCATTCAATTTTGAACTCTGTTAGGAGCAGTAGGGCATTGGTTAACCCTTTCACCTCAATGAGTTTGTGCTCATCTTTCATCTTTCTGTCCTTGCATAGCTTCTGGTAAGCTTCCTCAATCTCTAAATCTCCAATCTCTACAACCTTGCAATGAATGTATGTGTGAATGTCCTCAACCAGCAAAACCCTAGGAGGGATACTTGAAAATGCTCCTTTGTCATTGGGTTGAGCAGCAACCTCAGGGAAAAATTATAATTAGGCTCCTCACAGGTTGATTTCTTTATCAAGGTTATCTTTTTGTCCTTTGCATTCTTGATTTTCGTGACCCATGAAGTGGTTTCCATTGTTCGATAAATTTAGGGCTTCTTTGCAACTAAACTATTATCTCAGTGAGTGTAGATACTCACTTGATCTTCATTTTGAGTGCTTGGAATCTATCGGACTAGCTTAGAATTTGTTGTGATTTTCTCTGCAATCTTGTCACTTTGAATTTTTTTTATTTGCTCTATTATTTCTCTTTATCATTGGGTGAACAAAATGAGCTTTTGTCACCCTATTTATAGATAATACCCTAAGTAATGCATTAAATTATTCACCTTTCACTCAATCAACAAAGAGGAGATGCTCGGTTAACACACTAAAGATTTTAACTCATTGAATATACAATGCTCAGTACAAAGTGTTAACTCGGTTCTCTTCCACATGTTTACCGATGATACTTGGTATATAGTGTCAACTTGGTTTATCTTTGATATGTTTACCAATGAGAATTTTATGCTCGATTCATATTAACTAACCAGACTAGATTCACAAAACATAACATGAAATACCATAGTGCATCTTCATTCATGCTAATTTGGCATATTCTCAAATGAATATAGGAATTGATGTAAAATGCAAATTTGTAGAGTGCAGTTCCATACTTGTATTTCTTAGGTGGGGTGGTGGAATCACCTGATCCATTAGATGAGGTGTCACCAATGGTATTCCTTGGTCCAACATTATCATTGTTGGAAGCTTTCCTCCACATTTTATGTATCATTCTCCTGATGTCTTCAATAGTATTTCCATTTTCCAAAGTGCTTGACTCTGTCACTCGGTCTCTGCAATCCTTGCTTAAGTGACCAAATTTATGACAGTGTAAGCATGTCATTCTAGGGTTAGTCCAGTTTCTATAACTTATCCATTTCCTCACACAGTTTTCAGCTATATGTCCATATCTACCACATGTTGTTCAATTTACACAAGTGTTTTAATCCAAAACATATGTATTACTGACTCTTCTCGATTGATATGCATTTTCTTGTTCTTTGGGTTTCCAAACTTGCTTTTTCCTTTTTCTACATTCATGAAATGTGTGGCCATGCATGTTGCAAGTAGAACAATTTTTTTCCACGTAATATTTCTTCTTTGGTTTGTTCAGCTTAGATCTGCATTCATGTGCTTTATGTCCATGCTTGTTACATTTATAACAATTACCTATGAATGTAGAAGTAGTTTTAGGAACACATTTTTCCTTGCTCTTACAAACATTTGATGTGTGGTCTGGTTTACCATAGTGATTACATGAATGCTTCTTTTCTCTTGGATTTGAGTAGACATTCCTTTGATCATCTCGGTTTGATGATACTCCATGCTTTATATACTGTAAACCAGTATTGTTGTTGAGTCTTCTTTGTCCATTCATAAATTCATCCATTCTTTATGTGTTGTCTTCAGCTTTCTTGATCATATCATTATTTTGTTGTTGAATATTTGCTTCATGCTTCAGTTTCTCATTGTCTTCTTTAATTTCACCAATAGCTTCCAATTTTCCATTAAGTTCTATGTTCAATCGGTTGGCCTCATGACTCATAAGAACTATTTGATTGGTGATCTCAATTTGATGTTCATTAAGTCTATGTATCTCAGATTCTTTCTCTTACAATTTTTTAGTAATCTTTATCCTATCATCAATAGCTCAAGTTCTTTCTTGTTCATCTTGTCTATCATTATTCATAACATCAATCATTCTTACCATTTGTGTCTCTTGACCAATCTGCAATACTTTTACTTGTTCATTCAGATGTTGATTGATTTCATTTAGATTTTTAATGCTTCCTCCAGATGTGTCAGATGTATTACTAGATCTAGATCTAGATCTAGATGAATCAAATAGGTTAGGTATCTCTTCTTCATGATATTCAATTCCATTGTAGCGAGATGCCATAACTTTTCTTTCAGCCAATAACTCTTTCATTTTGTTTCTTTCCTCTTTGTATTGCTCAAAGAAAATCTATATTCAATATTTTTATCAAGCTTATACCTTTCCATTGTATGATATTTTCTCTCAAGTGACTAAACTTTTCCAAAATAAGAGATCTAGCTCTGATGCCAATTGTTGTAATAATGGAAGGGTGTGTACTGAGAAGGGAGGGGTGATTCAGTACCCTTAAAACTTTTATACTTTAAACCTCAGTAATCATTACATACATAACCAACCATTGTATCTTTTCTACTTCATGTATGTAATATCATAACATAAATGTAAGTGCATGTAAATAAACATAGAAATATTCATGAAACTCATTTCCACATGACACAAGAATTGATAACACAGAAAATCCCAGTTAGAAGGTAAAAACTACGGTGAGGATGAAACCCACAAAGCTTCACTATCTGAAGAATGGAAGGTGCCTATTAAGGCTACAAATTGTGATCACTTATAATGATCTTACTCTATTAGGAGTAACATGTTAGACTTGTTAAGTCTACTCAGTTAAGAGATTTCAGCAACACAATGTATGTGTGCACTCGGTTAAGAGATTTACAATAAGATTGTTAAGTCCACCTTCTTGAAGGATTTTCCTGTTTGCTACAATTTTTAGAGAGTAAAAAAAAATATAGATGACCTGATAGCTTGGAGTCTTGAATTTATCATTACAGATCCATTAAGTTCACAAAATTGTATATCACCTATTGTGATGGATAATACCTATGTTCTACTCGGTAGCCTTGAATGTAGTTCTTCATAACTGAATTGTTTTTTAATTGTCCTTCTGCATGAAACTCTATGTCTGATCAATAGATGTCCATATGCGGCTACAGTCATCATGTTCTTGAGTGATTATATATATATATATATATATATAAATATATATATATATATATATATATACACACACACACACACATATATATATGCACATATATATATATGTATATATATTTATATATAAATATTTGACCTAATAAGGTTTCACGCTTTTCTTGAAAAACTCTAATTATCAAAGGTTTACAACTTGACCTTGATCTCCTCGTTTGCATGAATAAAATCGGTTAAATAATTGCATTGGCATAGGAGAACCTAGGCTAGCCTCCAATGTCTATGTCATTTTGGCTTTTATCTGAAATTAGCCAAGTCAGAATTGTGAGAGAGTTGTATGTTTGATTTGGATCTTAGAAGGTCTTTGCAATGTGGACTAGCTGAGTTAGTGTTAGAACTAAGGTCACCCAAATAGTCATTGTTAGTAGTATTTGATAGTTTAGCTTTAGAGGCTTAAGGTTAGGATTTGAGTTATTAATGTATTCCAAAAAATTAATAAATGTAAGAAAGATGACTTGAGGCCTTAAATGAAGTTGGTTCATCAAGTTATAGGGGTTACAGGTCCTATAAATTAGGAAGGTGTCATGAAAGCAAAGATGTCAAATGTTGCTCAAAAGTTGTCATGACAACATTTGCAATAATGGCAAATGTTGCATGCAACTAGGAAACATTGGATCCCCTAAAAGGTAGGAGTGGGAGGTCAACCAAAAAGGCCTAAAAACATGGAAAATGGAATCTAAGACTATGGAAGACTCGAATTTTGAGGTAGACTGCATTGTAAGAAGATTTTGATTAGTGAATATAGCTCTTCAACTCTGTTTTGAGAAGAACCTGAGATTTTTAGTGTGACAGTGCTATTCTATGGATTGAATGCCTTGATTTATTTTTTTGTTTTTGGTCATAGGATAGTTATAATACTTTTTCATTTAATAATCAATTTTATTTAAGTTACTTCAGTTCTTTGAATAAATTGTTTATAGTTTAGAGGGTTCATTGGTCCTGTCCTGACCAGTTTGTCATTTCATGGCTCCCCCTGAAATCTAACCATGGGATCTTCCTGAGGGTAGATGAATGTTTTAGGGGAGCCATTGGTCCATACATATTTAGAGTTAGGATTCATGAAGATTCGGGTTTCTATTATTAATACCAAGCCCTAGGTGAGTAGATAGTGCCCGGTTAGAGGTTTGGAGGTGAAGATTTGAGTATTTCATATGGGGAAGGAAAGTATAGTAAGGGGAAAGTATAGTTATAGGTGTGATATGATAAAATCATGTCATGTTAGGATATTTGTGCACTCACCAATCTATTTGGTCGAGGCTTGATCAAGAAATCAGTAAATTCCTACTACTTAGGCCTTTTAGCCCTATTAGACCTAGGTAATAGGAACCCTATGTACGGAGGACCTAGGAATCTAAAACCTTCAAAATCCTTCATAAAATCCAAAAGGGTATCTGATTATGGGATTATATTTTCAATTTTTTTGGAAAGTTTTGGAAAGAATTGGAAAAAGGTCTCTACAAAAGGCTGCAAGGAATTAGGCCTCCTAAAGACTAAATCTTGAACCCGATTGAAAAGGGCTAGAAGATCCTTCAAGATGGATCCAAATGGAAGCATATGGAATGTTTCTAACATGTTTGGCACCCCTGCAATGAAATTGAATGTTTTTGTGGAGTTGGCACTTAGATTCTTCTAAGTGTAGGAGAAGAAGTGAAGTAATTAAAGGGTGTTAGTCCTTCAAGGTGAAGCACAAGGAGTGAGACTCTTGGAAGAGTTTTATTAGGTCTTATTTAATCATCTAAGCCTAATGAGGACCAAGAGGAGATTAGGATCCTTGAAGAAGACAAATAAAGTCTTCCTATCAAGGTGTGTAAGCACACCTAGAAGCACTCATACCATATTGGTATCAAAGCCAGGTTTTGATTAGGCTTTTGGTTGATGTTACAACCTACTGAATCAGTAGGATAGAATACACCAATGGGATTAGTGGAAGGTAAAACCATGGTGACTAACGGTGAGTTAGTCAAAAAGGTGGAGGAAAGAGAAGAGGATAATAGATTGCTAAGAGAAAGATTGTCTCAAATGTAGCAACTCTTGGGTGAAGTCATAGACAAAGCTGATAAGAAGAAGGATAAAATAGATCAGAAGGAAGAAGAAGAAGCAAGGGAAAAGGGATTGGAATTGGAAGAGGAAGATCCAACACCTAAACCTATTATTGTTAAAGAACCTTTCTTGAAGGGACTAAAGGCCTTAAGTGGCAAAGGTTTGGAGGGTGTACCACTCTTTAGTGGACAAATGGATCCAGATTCAGTTGTGGATTGGATTGAAAGTATAGAAAACCATTTCAAATGTGATGGTATAATAGAGGCCCAAAAAGTGAAGGTGGCCAAATCTAGGTTGAGAGGTTCAGCCCTCACATGGTGGAAGTTTGTTCAAGATAAAATAGAAAAAGAAGGAAGGAGTCCTATAGTCAAATGGAAAGGCATGGTGGCTAAGATAAAGAAGACTTACTTACCTAATGATTATGAGGCTCAGTTGCATAGAAGGAGGCATAATCTCATACAAAAATACTTGGATCTCCAAGCCTACACCGGAGAGTTCCAAAATTTGTGTTTAAGATCACAAGTGGTTGAGGATGAAAGCATCAAACTAGAAAGGTATTTGAATGGACTGAAGTGGTCTATTAAAGAAGACACGAGTCTTGTGAACTTCAAAAATATCCTCCAATGCTATCAAATGGCCTTGAAAATAGAGGAGAAAGGTAAAAGAAAACAAGAACAAACCTCCAAAGGAAGACATAGAGGAAGAGATAGTACAGGAAAAAGAGGTGGCTATGGTGGAAGGAGTTCAGAATCAAGGAATCCAGGAGAAGTAAAATACACTGAGCAGTAAGAGGGAAGATCTAGTACAGGTGGTAGAGGAAGGAACTATAATTTTAGAGGAAGAAGTTGTGGACAAGGAAGAGGAAACTACTTTTCCAATATGAAATTCTATCATTGCAATCAAATGGGACACCCTGCCTATAAGTGTCCAGAGAAGGGTAGTACTTCTCAAGGAGGTAACAAGAGGACTAATCTAGTTCATGAGGAGACAGATGTAGCAGAGAAACACCTTGAGGTACCATTAAGTTTAGAGGAAGGTGAGAACCTCATGATGAGGAGAACATTGATCAAGGAGTCGGTTAAAGAAGAGCAAAGCCAAAGAAGTTCCTTGTTTAAAATCAAATGCAAGGTGATGCGAAAAGTGTGTAGAGTCTTCATTGACTCAGGTTCTACTGAAAACATTGTGTCAAAGGAAGTAGTCAGAAAGCTAAGCTTGACAAGGATACCCCACACCCATCCTTACAAGGTCACATGGCTCAATAAGGGACAACATGTCTTAGTAAATAACCAGGCTTGGGTGGAGTTCTCTATAGGGAGATATAAAGACAAGGTTCTATGTGATGTATTTCCCATGGATGCATGTCACTTTCTCCTAGGTGGGCCATGGAAATTTGACCACCAAGATATCCATGATGGGGTGAATAAATCCTATACTTTCAAGAAGGACAAAGTGACTTTCAAAATTTAGTCACTATTAGAGGATGTAGACGTAAAGACAGTAGGTCCTAATGTGCTTATGGTTGGTGAAAAAGATTTCTTAGAAGCCATAAAAGAAGGAGAAGGAGTTGTCTTTGCATTGGTGCCAAGGCAAAGAGAGGAAGATGAAGGCAAGGTAGCCAAGAAGCTAGAGTTACCTAAGGAGTTACAAAGCATGTTGCAGACTTATGAAGGTATGGTAAGTGATGGAAAACCATCAGCATTACCCCCTAAAAGAGCCATAAGTCATAGGATAGACTTCATACCAGGAGCTACCCTACCCAATAAATCAGCCTACAAGATGACCCCTCAAAAAAATGAGGAGATTCCTAGACAAATACAAGAAATCCTAAACCAATGTCTTATTAAGAAGAGCGTTAGCCCATGTGTCATGCCCACTATCCTAGCACCTAAGAAAGGAGGAACTTGGAGGCTTTGTACTGATTCAAGGGCCATTAATAGGATAACCATTAGGTATAGGTTCCCTAACCCTTGGATTGAAGACCTAATGGATTGTCTAGGTGAAGCTAAGTACTATAGCAAGATATACTTAAAGAGTGGCTATCAACAAATAAGAATACATGAGGGAGATGAGTGGAAGATAGCCTTCAAAACCAATGAAATTTTTTATGAATGTCTTTTCATTCCATTTGGACTGTCTAATTCCCCCTCCACATTCATGAGGCTCATGAATGAAGTCCTCAAAGACTACATTGGAAAAATTTTAGTGGTATATCTTGATGATATATTGATTTATAGTAAGACAAAAGGTGAACATCTTCAACACATTTAGACTATTTTCAAGAACCTACATGATGAGAAGTTGATGATCAACTTAGATAAGTGTGAGTTTGTCAAGACAAAGTTGGTGTACCTTGGGTTTGTCCTCTATTATGGAAATCTGAAAATGGACAAGAGTAAAGTGGAAGCCATCATAAATTGGCCTACTCCAAGGACAACAACGGAGGTAAGAAGTTTTCATGGCCTTGCTAAATATTATAGAAATTTTATAAGGTAGTTTAGTGTTATTTGTGCTCCTATGTTGGACAAAATTAAAGGAGGTATGAAGACTAAGTTTGCATGGAATGAACAAGCTAACAATAGATTTGAGTTGTTAAAGGAAAATATTGCTACCCAACCTGTTTTAGTCTTGCCAAGCTTTGAGAAGCTATTCACTATTGAGTGTAATGCAAGAAATGTATCTATTCAAGCTGTTATAAGCCAAGAGGGTAGACCAGTGGAATTTCATTCAGAGAAGTTGAGTAAAGCTAAGAAGAATTATTTTTCTTATGACCTTGAAATATATGCATTAGTTCTAGCTTTAAGGAAATGGAGGCACTATTTTCTCCCCAAGGATGTCATAGTCTATTCAGACAATCAAGCTTTAAGTTTCTTGAACTCTCAAGATAAATTGAGTCAAAAGCACATGAAGTGGGTTGAATACCTGCAAGCATACACATTTAATATCAAGCACAAGAAAGGAGTACTCAACAAGGTGGCAGATGCCTTGAGTAGAAGAGCTCTTACCATCCAAGAGATTCAATTGAAGAGCATGG